>MU226309.1:2168872-2185960 GCA_018584345.1 Thuja plicata
AAATCTATTAAACTCTCTCTCAAGAGGGAGTGTTAACATATTGTTCGTTCGTGTTTAACTATGCATATATTATATATATGTATATATATATAATATTAATAATAATTGTTAATATATATATTTCTCTAATAAATATATATTGGAACAAACTCATATATATATATATATATATTAGTTATTAATAAATGATATGTATAATGAACAGTCACTTCATTTGGTATCAACAGCCACATCTCTCTATAATGAACAGTCACAACTATTCATTATAGATTCTATATATAAATACAAATATATTTTTGTAGAATCAATCAATCACCAAGGCAATTGCATTCTACTACATATTAGTTTATACGTTATCTTCAGATCTGCAATTCTTAACAGTCTGGGTGAGTCTAGGTGGTGATTGGATAAAGATGATTACATTTCACGCATCTAACTACTAAGATTTGGTGACTTACAAGCAAGAAGAGTTGAGTTTGAAGGCTTCCATGGCTACGTTGTCCTACACATAATGAACAGAAGTACTATAACATGTACTATGTGACATTTTCAGACCTGTAATGTTCGTTTCTACGTTTTTTTTCATGATATTCTTCATTAATGGTGTGTATAAACTATTGCCTATTCAATTTATTAATGTGTTGCCTTTATTTCCGATTATAATAAGTTGCAACAGCATATCTATGGAAGCTGACTCTGATATCAGATTTATAACAGCAGAGTGTTCTCTTTAATCCCAGCTTATGTTGTCATTTCTTATTGCTTATGTTGTCATTACAGAGGAGCAATGAAAAATCTCTCCAAATTGACAATTTGGCTTGACAAAACATGTAGATCATGGAGCAAAGTACAACTACAAGTTTTGATACATACAAGAGCATACCACATGGGACAAAATAGTAAAACCAAGAATCCAAAACGAAGTATACTAAATTTTAACTCTCTCTCTCTCTCTCTCTGTGTGTGTGTGTGTGTGTAAGAGAGGCATTTAGAATCCTTTGTACAACACATTTTCCCACCGGTTTCCATAAATATAACCCCTGAGGATCAAGTAAAGGCATTCAAGAAGATCCAAATACTGATAGAAGTGATCTACGGGAGTTCTTGAAATACAAGATAAATCATAACTGAATGCAACAGAAAACCAAGTTCAATAAACAAGCAATCCATAGCAACGTGAGCTAGGAGAGAATTCCAAAGATGCACAAAAGCTACACTTCATTTAAAGGCTTAAATTGACCAATTGACATGATTTGCAAAGATGAAACAGAGGATGATTAATCTTAGCTTCACTCTTCTGGTTTTCCTGCAGTTTATTACTCATAGTTCCTGGACTCTCCGAGTCCTGGCAAGTTCTGAGTAGAGTGACCCTGGCTGAGTCCTTGGGGCCCAGGACTCTCCAAAAGCTCGGCCTAGGCAAGAGTCCCCAGAAACCTAGATTTTGCCGAGTGTTGTCAAGTTTTTGCTGAGTCCTGTCGATTTTTCGCCGCGTCCCGAGTCAGAGTCTGGGAACTATGATTTCTTCTTGAATGTCAATCATACTGTTAAATTTTCTTTTCATGTGTGCTCTGATTTACTTTCTTGTTTAATTACATTCTGTGCATCTACTTCACTATCTCAACCATTCAAGAAAACATGTAGTTGATAAGTTAAACTGATTCGATGTATAGTACTTGTTCGTAGACAAGTTGACTTCAACCTCCAATTAATTAAAGAATCAGCATACTCTTCGAATAAGGAAGAGACACACACATGCGATAGCATTAAAGGTATACAAAATCTGGTATATCTCCATTGCAGACATATGTGTGTTCTTGTGCACAATTGCATAGTGGTTATGTGAAGTGGATATCAACCATATGGCTGTGAGTGCATCATTTAGAAGCCTAAGAATGTTGGTTTAATGGCATTAAAACTATCTTATATTATATAAGAAAAGATAAATCTGTGGTGGTGGATCATTCAATAAATTACCCAAGAGAATTATAGATCACATAATTAAGGACAGAAGTTTCAACATTTCTCTCAAGCTGACAGCCACTTTTAAAATGTCTACTGACATAACAAAATATTTAAATTTATGTTGCCAAGGTATTTAGAATTTAAAAATTTATGGGGTTGTTTTTATTGTCTCGTCTACCATGTATCTAAAACTTTTCAATTTATATAAATTGAAACACTTTAGGTCCTGACCACTAGCCTTGTTTTTGCAGTCCTATGCACTACGAATATATACTTCAAAGCTAGAAAGAAAAAAAGTGTACACTATGGGATTCTTTATGTCAGACACTATTATGCTTGAATATGCAATGGCAGGAATCAAAAAAATATTAAACAGAAAAAGACATGCCATTAATTGTGTTCAAGTGGAACCTGGCAGCCAGGGTCGCAGATAAAATTGGCAATTATTTGACCCCTCAAACGTAGCTGATGAGAAAATTGTGCTATTCAAAAAGATGCAATAAATTTTTTAAATGGGAGGTATTGAATAACCCATGTTTTTCCCCAATAAAAAACTCTGCCATGTTTCACGGTTTAGAGTTTAAGGTTCAATTCACCATGTTCTTCCCATTTTAAACACATCTAATTATATTCCATTTACACTTCCATCTTGCTCTGTCGATGCTGTCTAAATGTAAAACTATAGCATAAACCAACAAATGGTCTGGAACAAATTATCAGAAAACCTGACTATTACACCATCTATCTTTGCAAAAATGTAACAGAAAACATACCGATACCAACACGAACACCAACTCTCAACTCAGAAAAGTCTATATTCCATTCTAAGAATGGTAGTAATGGTTTGGAAGGAAGTGGTGAAGACTCTAACACTCGATTCCATGAAGTAATTATGTCAACAGATTTTGAAAGATCCGCCCCTCTTGCAGACACAAGATTCTTCTGAAATTCTCGTGGCGATGAAGGTACTGAAGTAGCCCTATGAGGATGTTTATCAGGATCTTTTGAATAACTGGATTCTGTCTTTTCTCTAGAACTACTTCCTTCATCACTGGCAACAAAGTTCAGTGCCTGAAGAAAAATCTGTGTTAGCCTGAATAGTTTTTCAAAAGATAAAACTTCAGTTGTTTGGCCTTAGCAACACATTTTAAAAACTGATTAAAATTTTAATCAGACATTCAGGTATGTAAAAATGTAAATTGATGCAATTCCCCAAAAAGTTAGTTCAAAATTGACACCCATTAAGGAAGATCAAAATGCAAGTTTAAGGTCGATTTTCACCAGTGCTTGTATCAATATAAATATAACACTAAATACCTACACATGTCAACAACAATAAAGTAAACCAAAAACTAAGATTCGCAGGTAAGTCTTCAACCATCCACATAATCAATAAAATGCAAGGAAAACAGATAAGTGACAGTGTAGCGATGGCGAAAGGTCACATCTCCCATATTATTCAAGATACAAATTTTATACTGACAATTACTTCAGAGAATCATATTAACATTTGCTAGAGCATGATAAACAGTGCAAAAGGTTTTCAGTGCTGTTAGGATACGTGAGAATATCATCTGCTATTATAAAGGAGTGGCATCTTTAGTTATAACAGTGTAACTGCCATTTGCTGTAACTTCTGACTATTTTTAAATGTACCTTCTTTCGTATTTGTACACTATTTAAATAGTTTAAGGCTCTCTCTCTCTCTCTCTCTCTCTCCAAGTAAACGCACCTTTTTCTCTCAATCTTTTTCACTTTTAGTTCTCCAGTATAAGTGATATTAGTGCTACATTTCAAAACTGCAGATAATAAAATTTAAAAAGTTGAATGAAATAAATTGTGTACCAGTAATTGCCTAGGAAGAATAATCTCAGCCTCAACTAGCAGTGGGGTACTAAGAGTATGTATCAACTACAGATAAGTTATTTATTCTCTCTCCTAGATTCAAGTGTAGATATTGACCTGCCCTTAAAATTGCTACATGTATTCTCCAAAGGACCAAAAGGTGTAACTCATTTTCTTCAACCGATCTTTCATATGTTGGTTGGGTAGAATATTTTCCTACAAAATAATTTACTTTAATCTAGATTTTTTCAAGTCTTGTTGTGGGCACGTATAAAAAAAATGATGTGTTCTTGTATAAGATTCAATACTGAGAAAGAAAAAAGAGAAACCGTTATAAATTACTGATTGAAGTTGTTAATCTTGGCTCAAAGTGGCTATAAGTATTACTCTAAGATACCGATGCGCCCTCCTCGACGCTTGATTCGGGTGCAGATGCAGGCCGAGGCGGAATCAGGCGCGGATGCCCTGTGGATGCCACCCGGATGCGAATGAATGCCTGTGGCAGACATCCAGACGCATCCGGATGGCTGGGATGCGCATCCGGGAGGCATCCACAGAGCATCCGGGTGCATCAGCGGCAGAAAACTAATAAATATTTTACAATATAGGAACATATTCAAAATGTTTTTTTTTTAAAAAGGAAAGTACCTGAACTGATGTGAATAACTTCAGAAATTGAAGTTGTTGTAATACTATCACACTGTTGTTGTTATTGAAGGTTCAGAAATTATTATTATCTGCACGTCTTTTATACAGATTTTTATTTCAGAGAGACACGATAAAGTTAACTAAAGCATACAAATGACAGGGATGTTATTCATTATCGGGCTCTCCAGAATATGCGTTCATCAAATATATTTGAAGACGGTTCTTCAAAATTGTCTATCCGGATTCGTAAATATTCATGGGCGATGATGTGCTGCGCTTATAATAAGTTGGGAATTTCATATTATACTACAAAGACTGGAAGAGACAGTATATATGACAAAATTGTCTCTTTTCGAACTGGCAAGGTTACTAAAGACAAATGTTACCGCTCGAAAATAACTAAAGACAAACGTTACAGCTGTCGTGTATCTGGAAGTTAGGATTTGGCTCGACATCTAACTAAAATATTAATATGTTATCAATGATTAATAGAGGTATCCACGCTGGAAGGAAGAAGTTAGTTCAAAGTTTTAAACGAATCAACGATAATAACTATTTTGAAGAGCACTAATCTCCCTTTACACATGAGAAGGCCTTGCCTCATGAAATATCTTGAATCTTGATCAATGGTGAAGTATCATACTATTAGTATCAAATGATTTATTTTTGTATGTTTCTTGCATTTCTTTGCGTATATAATATACATATGTATATATATTATNTTTTTTTTTTTTAAATATATATATATGTATATATAAACTCATCCAAACACATTCACATCCCCCAAAAGAAAATTTCACGCATCCGCACCCAAATTGGCAACTTAGGTATTATTGATTATTTACAAGCTTTTATTGCTTCCACCTTACTAGCCCCCATTTTAAACACATAAATTTTTAAAATTTTTGCATCAAAACCATCGCGTAGTTGAAGCAGTCCCTGGGAAACCTCACATGGTAAGACCTTCGTGATTTCCAAATAGAAACATCAATGGTCTCAGTCGAAACCTACAAGCAATCTTCGAAATTTGTCAAAATTTACTCAAATAATTAAATCTCGAAATGTGTGCAGGTTAGTGAAAAATCGATTTATGAGGATGTTCTTGATAATATTCTAAGTAATGTGACTAGTTTTCAACACAACCCATTTATCTGATCAAGAAATTTTAAAGCTTCCATTTTTATTAATTGAATATTGAAAACCATTAAATTGAAGGTTTCAATAACCCAAGATGAAACTATTTCTATGATTTCTTCTAGTGATGACATTCTTATCATACAAGCCATGGTTGAAAAAATCGCAAGAATATCGTGGATATCACAATATATCGAGACACACAGGAACAAACGATTTAATCGCTCATAATATCAGATCCGATATTTGAGAAAAATCGTGGTGTTTTTTTGTTTTAAATCGTGAAGTCGTGTGATCTTCCGAGAGAAAATCGGCAGTAAAAAAAGCATACAGGACGCAAAAGGAACAACACGTATTCATTACGTTTTTTTTAATGTTATTAGTGCCGACACAATTCATTTTTGGAGAAAAGGGCACGATGTGAGCATGACAGACTCGCCCAAAATTGTACTCGTTAAGAATTTCTTATTCCACGACAGCGCATTAAAGAATCAAAAGGCTGACCAAAGTTGTGATTATAATGAACCAAATGATTATAATGATGCTCTCAATAACATAAACAAATAATTTATGCCACATTTACCTGCACACCATGTAGTTTGACCACTTTGCATTGAATTATCAATAAGCAATTTTCATTTAACATGACATTGAATCATTGGTTTTGTTTTCTATTATTTAAATAATAGTATAATTAATTTTGTTTATTTGTCTACTACTTTATGTTCATCATAGAACTATACCCAAGTTGTACAAAACCGCATTCCAAAAAAGAATTAGCGAACCCCACATACACATACCTAAAACCAAAGACCAAAGCAACAACTTAGATGTCATATAACCATAGCAAAACCTTGGAATTATAAAAAATTGTTAAAGATTCAACCAATTTATCCAAGTTATATATTTTTGGAATATTTTAAGAATTATATAATTTTAAATGTTTGATAAAAGTGTCGATTTATTACCGATTTTTTCGCCGAGTTTTTGGCAAGTCTGAGTATTTCAGATTTTTTGGGGCCTGCCGAGTTATTACCGAGTTCGAGTTTTTCAACTATGATACCAGCAAAATTTCCTTGAAAGATTTTATGGTGGGGAAAACTTGTTCATGTTGTTATGCCAGGGAATTTACATACATGAAATAATGATACAAATGGCAGTGCGTACCAGATATAGGAGTAAAATATATCTTTATTAGCTCATGCATTCAGTACAGTGAACAAGACCAGAGATGGTCGGCGAAGGATTACAATTCACCCCACAATAGCATACCCCTTCCTTGGCGGTAAACCACATATTAAAAGGACTCAACTGTTGCCAAGAGGGACACAACTGTCAACCAACTAACACAACTACCTGAGAGTGATAACACACTCCCTTGTCCGTACGGCGTACAACCAGTGTTGCCCTCATTTCCTCTTTTCTACGACGTACGGCCATCCTACAGGATGTTTTTCCCGTACGGCGTACAGTCAATCTAATGAATATATCCCCTCCCCTACGTTGTGTGCATATAATCTGACTTGTGCTTTTCTTTCCCATCGTACGACGTACAGTCTCTACATGCCTTGTGTGCTCCTTCTACGGACTACGTACGGTTTGCTCAAAACTTGAAGTTTGTGAGTTTGTACTTCTCCTGCCTTTGGATCTATACTTCCATCGTTTGGTATTCTACTTGGCTTGTTTCCACTGTATGGCCTTTTCTAGTCTCGTACAAATATGTTCATGTACCTCTTCTTGCTATTTGGGTTGCTTGTTCAATACTGGTACTCACAATTATACGACATGAGTTTGGAGTGCCTCTGTAAATCACCTTGATCCGCACAGATACTAATGTACTTCTCTCTTGCCTTCTCTTTCTTTTTCTCCTTGGGTGGTGTCCTTGGTTTCTTGTTACACACCCTCTCTATTGTTTCTATTTGAGTAATTTCTATTTCTGCTTGTTTTATTTTCCTTCCATTTTCCATCTCTGTACTGTTAAAAGTATCCTTCATAACCCTACACACTTCCATCGGTTTCTCTTCCCCAAGAGTTATAGATTCCAGAGGATTACAGATTGGCGAAAATATCTCATAGTCCTCCATTTGCAAGTGAAATAGACCATTCAGAGAACTAGTCTCATCCTTGGAACAATTTCCCAATCTCAATACCCCTTCGTCGTCGGGCTCCATCCCTTCTTCCCCCTAGAATTCTCCTTGTTTCAAATTCGACGTCAGATGCCAACTCTTGGCTTACCGCCTGGTTCCGCAAATCAATAACATATTATTTTCATCGCTCTCAATCGAGAGCGTATTCTTTTTCCAATTGTGATTTTCCTTTGTTGTAATGAGCCATCCTTTGACAAAGAGAACATCATACCCCTTCTTTTCTAGCGAGATGACAAGGTCGAAGAAGAATTGTTAGCTCCCGATTATAACCTTCTGCGGCATAAGCGTTCCAATTGGTTTAATATCGTGCTAGTATGCACCTACCAAATGGAAGGTTGGCGGCCAGAGTGTTGGCTTGCCTAGGGCCTTCCATGTCTCCTCTGGCAATACATTTACGCCAGATCCCCTATCCATAATGGTGTTGGTCAATGTCCACCCCATGATTTCCATCTCGACCACTAATAGGGTCCTTCCCACACCGACTGCCAACAACATTGGGTCTGCGATATCACTTGTGGAAGTACCCTTTCTGGAGTCTTCTTTTTTGTCTCATCAACAGGCTTGCCTCTCTCTTGATAACCATTGATATCACCTACATTGGTGATTGCTACCTTTAGTTGTGGTAGTGTCTCCAGTAAGTCCACCACCCGTACTGGTATCGTGGCTTGCAATATCCGTTCTATGGTGTTTGCTTCGGATGCTAATCGTTGAGGAGTACTGGCAATGACATGTGACAGTTTATGTTCGTCCTCCATTGCCCACTCAATATCCGTTCTGGCTTCCTTTAATCTTTCCTTCTCCGTGTGAGGGTCAGCGTAGGTAGCCTTTTTCGCCTGCAATCTAGGGATTGCCAGAACTTCCGCTTGACGGCTTGTCACATCTATCATGTTCACTCCTTTCCCTTAGTGATATTGTTTTCAGATTATAGCAAGGAATAATCAACCTATAGAGATCTTTCAATTAGCTAAGCACAGGAAATAACATGAATGTGAAGACAAAGGAAATAGTACCCAGAATTGAAGAAGAAAAAGTTCAGATCAGTAAATCTGAATATTAGTGCCAAAGATGAATTTCAAACTTTCACAAGGTGGGCTGCCCTAGATCGCCCTCTAGATTTGTTGTAAAACCAAGGATCTAGACCAGAGTAATATCGCTCCACATGTACTTTTAATCAACCCCAAAATGTCACTAAAATTGTTCGCTATGGACTGTAACAAGATCGTCTGAAACAGGCTCTAAAAGTCACCCAATAGCAAACACAAAATGTCGCCTATAGCAGTCGCTTATCAGCAGATTCAAATCGCTGGTTAATGATATCGCCAAGTATGATCAATGCAAGAATTCGCTCTTGAAGATCTCCTAATCGCTGCACCAAAAATCTCTTGCTTATGACTGATTGAAAACACTAAAACAAAATTGCAAATATCCCTTTGAAAATCGCTGAGTGGATGTATCGATTCAAGCAGGGAAAGATATGTTTTGTTTTTGATATATTCCTTCCTTGAATCAATTTCATTATATATGCTATAATTTGAAAAATAACCAAGCAACATGGGGGTGCCGACTTGAGCCCATTAGTTACTTTATTTTATTTATTTAATTTCCTTTAGGAAATCGCCAAACAATAAATAATAAAAATAAGCAATATATTTATTATTATTATTTGAATTGCTCAATATATATCTCATATATAATTGATATTTATTTTCCAAATCATTGCATTTATTATTTGCCATGTTGATCTAATTTTGTAAAGGCCATAAACTCAACACTCCCTCATGGACTTTAGGCATAAGATCAACCCATAGGTCTTCTATCACAGAACATAACCAATTTGGATTCTATATCCAATAGTATCATAGATCTCATATCTATAATAGGTAGAACACGAATGTTCTTACATCAAACATAGATTTCATATCTATATCAAATCATTTGTGGATTTCCTAGATCCACTAGCCTCCTAGACTTTAAGAATATCAAGTCCAAGATATTCAAGGTAGCATCAAGTCCATGATGCTGTCCTACCATGAAATATCAAAATAACATCGGGTCCTTGATGTTATATCACAAGAATTGTGGATTTCCCAGATCCACTTGTCCTCTAGACTTCAGAATATCCAAGATATTCAAGGTAGCATCAAGTCCATGATGCCCTATCACAAAAATTGTGGATTTCCTAGATCCACTTGTCCTCTAGACTTTAGAATATCCATGATATTCAAGGTAGCATCTTGATTCGGGAGACTGTTTTTGAGAGCACGTACCCTGTTTGTGTTGTTAATCTGATACATGTTCGTCAAAGAAGTATACATCTCATATGCATTTTTCAGATTTGCAATTATAGGCACAATGTGATCCTTGTTTACCCGCTGGGGTAACCTAGTTTACTGATGCATAGACGTTACAGGAAATACCAATATAGAATAACAAAATCTTTATTGATCATTCATAACTTGAGTACATTTACAATAGCCAAGAGATCATGATGTCTTCAATGAACAAGTACAATGTTTATATAAAACCTGAAGCGGTGCAACCAAACGTCGTCACCCGTTCCCAACCGACAGTAGTAACTAACCGACGGTAGTAACTAAGTACTGTCGGCGCATACCCAACTAACATCCGATATACGGCTAACATCATCCCCCCCTAAAGAAAAGTCGTCTCCGGACGACAACAAAATGTCCGGGACAGAACAACAAAATAGGAATGATGAACTACCCACCCAAATCTAGGAACGAGAAGAAGAGGGGGGCAGAGGAACCGTCCCTAATGAGGAAGCACGTTGATCTGCTGGAGGTACTGGTGCAGTGGAGGACCCCAATCGAGCTCGGAGCTCATACATTTGTGAAGTTCTGGTCTGCAAGTGGTCTTCAGCCACCATCTGCAACTCCAAGGCTGACTTAATCATCAAAGCAGCCTCCAAAAGTTCCTTCTCCTTGGCATCATTCTCAGCCTGTGCTGCGGCCAATCGCTACTCCCAAGCCACGGTCTCCCTAGCCAGTCTCTCGTCCACAGCAACCCGTACTGCCTGCTCGGCCACCAACTCCTGGGTACACTGGAGTAAGTCTCTATCCACTGCCTCTAACATCGTGCCTAGCTCCTCCCGAGCTCTTTGTGGGATCACCAAAGCAGTCTCACAGTCCGACAAGACATACTCAGATCTCCTCAGCGTATAAGTACCCATCCCGAATCGTCNCTCTATCCACTGCCTCTAACATCGTGCCTAGCTCCTCCCGAGCTCTTTGTGGGATCACCAAAGCAGTCTCACGGTCCGACAAGACATACTCAGATCTCCTCAGCGTATAAGTACCCATCCCGAATCGTCTGCTCGAGCTCTCGAATGAGAGTCTCTGGCTCACTCTCCTGTACTGGCATAGGAACAACCAAGGCAGCCAACATCTCTACAGTCTCCTCCGCAAGCCACAACCCTCGCTCCAAACAATCTGCAAATGCTGCACTGCACCCCACTCGAGCAAAGGCTAGGAGATGCCTCAACTCTTGGACCACAGTGGCCATAGTGGGAGACTCTGCTACTGCCACCAACCGACGTCCCCGAGTGACCATGTCAACTAAGTAGGCCTCCACGTCCTCGCCCTCCAACGGCCCAGATCTAGTAAGGGCAGCCAGACAAGATAACTCAAAGCCATAAGGGACCTCCGTTGCTACGCCTTCCTCTACGGTCGACTCAATGACCAATGGAGCCACTGTCTCTACTACCCCATCCTCCTTGGACTGTCACATCCGCTGAGTCGATACTAATGATCTCTGGAGGGCCCTCCCAGCGAGGAGAAAGAACTGCCCGTGGTGGAGCAGGGACCAACTGAAACCGTCAATTGATCCACAAGCACATCGCCCCAACGTGTGCAGGGTCGGCCGGAGGAGGTGGGTCTGTCGCTCCAATGTGTGCAGGGTCGGTCAAAGGAGTGGGTCCGTCGGCGGGGAATCCTGCAAAAGTGTCTCGACCATTGTCACCACAGCGTCCGATCCCACCACATCCATCCGAACCTGTCCCTCGCAAACATTCTGAGTGCCCCCGAGCACGACCTCTGCAACTGACACTCCTACTGTAGGTCCAGCATCATCCTCAACTGTAATGGCCGCGACTTCTTCCTCAGGTGGAAGCTCGACTATGGGAACTGTCTGACTTCCCACCTCTGAGGAAATCAAGTGGGCCGAGGCAGACAACACTGGTGTTGCAAACTGAACCAACGAGGCTGTCGGGGTGGGTTCCACAGCCTCCATGCGCACGATCTTAGTGATCCTATCACTATCCTCCTCTGAGTCTGTCCCAGAAGGCTCCAGAGTGGCTTCCCAGCCACTATCAATATCTAGGTCGGACTCCACAACTAACTACCGACGTCGCTTCTGTCCACTGGTTGTACCTCTTGTATCCAAATAGGTCCAGTTAAACACCGAAGGAGCTCTTGCTGTAGGTTTTCCCTGCGGCTTGAGCTCCAACTCAGCTACGGGGATATACCTGAGTGCAGCCTCCAGAAACAACACAATCGCGTAATGGGGCATATAAAAGGTCCAATGTTGTAATGACATAAACTCTAACAACCTATCCGATTATCTAAAGCCCAATCGTATACTACACCATTCCTCAGCCCCTGCATGTAGACAATCTGGGGTAGGGCAATATCCGAGGCGCGACTCAAGCCTATCAACCGACTCTAGATTACGTTGAGGATGCAACGCCACGCACCCTCTGCCACGAACTCCTTCTGAAGGCCTTTGGCTTTTGTCGCCTTTACCATAGAATCCAACACCCCCGGAGTGAGAGGACAGCAAACCCTCTTTATCCAAGTTTCCTTCCTTTCCGCTGGCATTTTCTGTCTTTTGGTTTCCACCTTCCGCCCGTTGCGCCCTAGGATACCAAACACACGTGTGAAGTCCTCGGGGCCACACGAGACTGTGAGCTTGTGATTGCGGTACACAAAAATGCTTTTCCTTGTTTGTCAGTCGAAACCCTCGATCATGACCCTCAAGGTGGATTCAAAACTACGCACAGAAAATAAGGGCATTTCGATAGCCCAATGAACACCAGCCTGTCGTCAGTATTTTTTCACTTCGTTGTCCTCTGCGGTTTCATTCCACCATTTCCTGCACTCAAGTCTGTTGAGACCTTCAAATGCGACCGTTTGGCGGGTGATGGCGTCTCTTCCCTCCTGCATGGACTTGAGTTTTTTCGTAGCACTCCCGGTTGCCTTGTGTCCTGCAACTCTGACTCCAGAAGGTAGTATGGTAGCCTTCTTGTCCATGGCTTTGTTTCCTGAATTCGAACTCCCTGCTTGCAACTGATTTTTCCACTGACTCCTCTTGCCCGTTGAATTCATAACTTTTTCAAAAAACGGTTAGGTCTTTTCAGTAATTTTCTCCTTCGATGGTTGCTAGATACTTGTGGCTACACTTGATTTTCTAACCGTACGGCTCCAGATTGTAGTTTTCCAAACAAAATGAACTATACTTTCTTTCACCTGTGTCTGTATATTTTCCTTGTCGGGCCCTTGATTCTTCTTCTCCCATGGTCGTTTCCTTCTTCCCCACAGCTGCTCTCTTTTCTCCTCTGCGGCAGTTCTTTCCTTGGCGTGCGGTTCCGACTCCCTCCTTTGGTTGCTGTGGCTGCTCCTTGGCTTTAGTATTATTTTGTTCTCCCACGCAACTCCCTCGTCTCCTTCTCACGCGGCGTTTTACTCCTTAGCTGTCGCTGCATCTCCCCACGTTTTCTTTCTTATGTCAGCCAATGTATTCCATGTTGTTTTTTTTAACATCCCGCGGCCTTTTCCCTTTATCTCCCCGCGACTCTGTTTTGTTTGTTGGTCGGTGGACCACCGTCGGGTGGCGTCCACCGTCGGGTGGCGTCCACCGTCGGGTGGTGCCCACTGTCGGGACAGTCATTTTTTTTTTTTTTTTAATTTTAAATTTATTTTTTTTCCTAAGTTAAATCGAAGAGGCAAGTCTGACGGTCCTGGCCTTCGTGCCTCTGGTGGTAGACTTTCAGTTTGCAGCCATTGACGGCATCGGGGATCTCTCTCTCATCGAGTGTCCATAGTTTCACTGCTCCATTTGCTGTCGCTTCCCGAACTTTATATGGCCCTAGCCATCTAACTTTAAATTTGTCAGGTTTAATTTCACTCCTCCCATTAGACTTCAACACCAACTGGCCAGGTGTAAACTGCATCTTCCGAAGGTGTTTGTCATGCCAGAGTTTCCTTCGTTGCTGGGCGATGTCCGTTGCCCACTGTGCCATGGCTCTTTTCTCGCCGAGCTTATTCAAGGCATAAAGTCTCTCCCTCAGACTATCCATGTCGCCTAGTTTATTGTCAATAGCTATCCGCAGGCTAGGAACCATGAATTCCGCAGGTACCACTGCCTCCTGTCCGTACATAAGCTGGAAGGGTGTCTGCCCGGTGGTTACTTTGTATGAAGTACGGTAGGCCCATAACGCTGATGGTAACCTTTCCTCCCAATCCTCACCTTCGACTCCACAAGACTTATAAATAACTCCCACCAAAATCTTATTAGTTGCCTCTGCCTGGCCATTCGCCCGAGGGTAATATGGACTCGACAGTGTATGGAAAATTTTGAACTTGGTGGTCAGGTGTTTAATAATGTGATTTACAAAATGCCCAACTCTGTCGCTTGTCAATTGAATTGGAATGCTATACTTTATTATTTGTTCATAGATGAACTTTGCAGTGCTTAATGTTGAGTTATCTGCCAAGGCGCGTGCTTCGACCCATTTGGTTAAGTATTCGGTGGCCACCACAATATATCGGCATCGTCGGGCACGACTCATTTTTAGAGGTCCAACGAAGTCGAGCCCCCATCTTTCAAATAGCTCCTGGGCATGAGAGGGATTGAGAGGCATAAAATCTCATGAGGGGTTTTCCTGCACGCTGACAAGTATCACATCCCACCACCCATTCTCCAGCATCATTGTACACTGTTGGCCACCATAAGCCAGCTAAAAGTACCTTCCTTGCTATCGTATCGGGACCCATGTGTCCTCCCGCTGGTCCTTCATGGGCTTCCCTTAGCACACTTGGTACTTCCTCCATCACGCATCGCCTCAGTACTTGATCTGGCCCCATTTTATAGACCAATCCATTGATTAATTGAAAGGTCCTACTTCTAAGGACTAACTTCCTTCGTTCTCCAGGGAGCATGTCCGGAGGGAACCCAACTATGGACAAATATTCTCCTATACTTGTATACCACTTAGGGAGTGTGGCAATATGGAATAGATGTGCGTCTGGAAAATTGTCGTTTACTCCCACCGGTGGCTCGCCGGACTTGATTCGTGACAACTGGTCAGTGATCAGGTGGCTACGTCCTGGTCGTACCACAATCTTAAATGTGAACTCCTGAAGTAAGAGGAGCCATCGGCTCACTCTTCCTTGAATAATAGTTTTGTTGATCAGGTACATGAGAGCCTGGTGATCCACATAAAAGATGAATGGTGTGGCTAGTAAATAGTGCCTGAATTTCTGAACAGAATAGACCATCCCGAGGGCCTCCCTTTCTGTGGTGCTGTAATTCTTCTCAACATTGGACAACAATCTGCTTGCTAAGTATATAGGATGATCTAGTCCATGCCCTCCTTCCTGAGCCAAGGTGGCTCCGATGGCATAATTTGACACATCCACATGTACATGAAATTCTTTGTCCCAATTGGTGAATGCAAGAATCGGGGCACCCAACAATCTTGTTTTCAAATTTTGGAAAGCTTCCTCCTGCTCCTTCCAAACGTACGGCTCCCCCTTCCTCGTGAGCCTATCCATTGGATATGATATTTGTGCAAAGTTCTTGATGAATCGGCGGTAGTATCCGATATGGCCCAGAAAAGATTTGACGTCGGTCACGTCCGTTGGGGCCTCCATCTCGACAATTACCCGTACCTTGTCCGGGTCTGTTTTTAATCCCTCTTTGCATACGATGTGCCCGAGCAACTTCCCTTGGGGTACCATAAACCGGCACTTCTTTGGGTTAAGTGCCAGATGGGCTTGCCGACATCGTCCCATACACTCCCCAGAGCCGCAATGTGCTTGTCCTGCCCGCTAAATATGGACCAATCATCCAGGAATGCTTTAAAGTTCCCCTTCGACATCTTGTCAAAAATATGCAAGATAATCTGCTGGGAGGTAGTCGGCGCGTTGCAAAGGCCGAAGGGCATTCGATTGTATGTGTATACACCATCCTCCACTACAAAGGTTGTTTTCAATTTATCTTCCTCCACAATGGATATCTGGTTATATCCTGAGAACCATCCATAAACGAATAGATCTCGTGACCTGCTACTTCCACCAAAATGCTATCAGTGAACGGAATTGGGAAGGGATCCTTAATTGTCACTGCGTTGAGGCATCGAAAATCTACACAAATGTGGATCTGATCAGCCTCCTTTAAAGAGATTACTATGGGGGAGACCTACTCACTTGTGTCAACCCGAAAGATAATACCAGCTTCCAACATCCATTCAATTTTTGTTTCCACCCTTGCTGCATAATTCTTGTTCATTCTGTACGGTCTCTTCCGCACAGGTTGGGCTCCTGGAACCAAGGGGATCCTGTGCACGCATAGCTCGGGAGGGGCACCCTTCAGGTGTTTGTAGGTCCAGGCGAGCACATCTTTGTATTCTGTGAAGATCTTAAATGTTGTTGTCTTCAATACCAGGTTCCAGTCATCTCCCATCAGGATGATTTTTGGGTTTTCCTCATCCCCAAGTTTATCTCCTTCAACTTTGCTTCTTTGTATTGGATTGGTTTGTCCTTGGCAAATACATGTGCAGGATTCTCCTCTAATTGAGCTTCTCCTTTATATTCTTTGTATTCCGGGGGAAACTGGTTGGCGTCTTCCTCTACCTGTAGCATATTGCACGGAAACACTTCGTAGTCTTCCATCTGCCAATGGAAGAGCCCATTTAATGAATCTAGGTCATCTTCAGAGTACTTTTCGAGTTCGAGCACCCCTTCCTTGTTGGGCTCCATGCGTTGTCTCCCTTAGTCCACGTCTTCCTCGTTGTCTGATACCGACGAAGATGCCAGGTCTTCACTAACCAATTGATTTCTCAAATCAATTGTAAACTTCCGACCATCTCTCTCCATGGAAATTGCATTATGTTTCCAGTCATGCTTGGCTTTTGCTTGCACAAGCCATCCTCTCTCGAGGAGGGCATCGTATCCCTTCTTTACAGGAATGACTACGAAGTCCATTACGAACGGTTGGGTGCCAATCATGACACTTTGTGCCATTAATGTTCCTATGGGTTTGATCCCATGCTGGTCTGCTCCTACCAGTATGAAGGTTGGCGACCACAGTGTTGGTCGCCCAAGATTCTTCCATG
>MU226309.1:2186124-2197786 GCA_018584345.1 Thuja plicata
TTAGGAAACGGTACCATGTTAAGGAGGGTTGTTCTTAACTGTGGCATGGTTGTAAGGTCTCCTAGTTGTACTGGGATTCTGTCTGCATTACTTGCCTTAGAATTTTGTGTTCAGCCTGGCCACCGTGAGAGGTTCCCGCGGCGTCGTGCGTCTCTTTTCGTTCGGCTATCATTCTGTCGATGTCTTCTTTGGCCTCTCGCACTCTTTTCTTCTCAGTTTCGGGGTGTGGATAGGTATCCTTCTTTGCTTGCCCTCGGGTAACCGCTAACACCTCCTCTTCATTGCCTTCGATATTCAGGAGGTTTACACCAGGTTTCGGACAATTTGTCTCGTCGTGGTCTCCGGGCCCGCACCATTTGCAAAGGAATTACAGCTTTTCTCCTTTCGGGCGCTCCCTCACAAAATGTCCCCATTGGCTGCATGCCCGGCATAGAATCATTGGCCTCCCCGTGGCATCATATTGTATGCGACTCCTACCTCCGTCGGTGTTATTGTTGTCGTTCCCTCTTCCTCTGCGACGGTTATTATTCCTGTAGCCGCCCGACGATGCTGTGTTTTGTGTGTTACCGGTGGCTGTTGAGGTTGACCGTTCTTGCGTGAACAAGACTTGTCGGTTGCCTCGTGTCTTCATGTTGAACGAACATTCCTTTGTGGAATGGCCCACCATTTGGCAAATATCGCAGAACATTTTCTTGTGGCACACGCCTTTCGTATGACGGGCCTCCTTGCAATCCATACACAAGTCTCCTTCTTCGTTCCTACTCGTGCTACCCTTCATATTTTTGAATTCCTTAAGCATTCGTTCCATGTCCTTCTGTAGTCCAATGACTTTTTTCTGTGCTTCTCTGTCACTGCCGCTCTCGTCTCCTGAAGTGTTCTCCTCATCCTCCTCCGACGAAGAGGACTGGTTATTCTTCTTTTTCTTCAATGTCTTTTACTCGGTTTCCAGGTCCATCGCTCGGTTATATGCGTCGTCGTAAGAGGTGGGAGAAACTATTTTCATCTTCCTCCGGAGGTTTGATTGCAGCCCTTCGACGAACCATCTTTTCTTTAAGCCGTCGACTGGCTGATTTTCCATTTTGCCAACAAGTTCTTTTAGTCGTCGACCATAAGTTCGTATGGTCTCCTTTCCCTGCTTAGTTCCGTATATTTCGGAGACGATTTCGTTGTCGTCTCGGAGGAACCTAAATTCTTTTTCAAATGCCTTCTGTAACAAGTCCCACGTGGTCACTCTGGTTTTGTCTAAGTCGGAGTACCAGTCAATTGCTACCCCTCGGAGGGTTGCGGGAAACTGTTTCATCCATTCGTCCTGGTCAGCGACTCCATTCCCCGACCAAATCGTCTTGCACGTGCGGCAATGCCGAACAGGATTCTCTTTTCCATCACCATGGAACTTTGGTAACTTCTCCTTGTTACCGGCATATTCCCCTTCGGTGGTGGGCAGTTGGTCTGTACCAACTGCTGTGTTGTTGGTTGGGTTCCTGGAGGTGTTTCTTGCACTGAGTGTACGACAGGCTGGGATAGTCCTGCCGACGTTGGTCCTCCAGATTTGTGTTTCGGCTTCAATAATGTTTCCGAACTACTCGGATTGGTGTGATCCTAGTGCCTTTCTGTCACTTCGACACTTTCTGCGGCAACACCACACCCGTACTCCCTCCGTTCGGCTTCCTCTTCTGCCTTCTTTCGGGCTTTTGTCCTTGGGGTTAATGTTAGGGCCCCAAACAAGCTTATTGTTTCTTCTAACAGCTCCTCGTCGTCTCTTCTGTTGTCGTCCTGGTTAGGTTCCTCTAGGCCGTTGCCTTCACTTGCCCCCTCCGGCAGTCTTTCGGCACGTCTCCTAAACCTCTCCCTTCGCTCAGCTTGTTGTTTGTCAAGAACTGTCTTTCGGAAAGCTTGTCCTCCTTCGAGATCCCTTTTTAAATTCCTATTCTTATTTAATTGATTGGGCATAAATGCTTTCTTTACTCCAATAATCAACACAAAGTTTGTAAAATAAAAGGACACTTTTATTATTCATGTTTTACTACAATATCTCAATGGAATGACCTCGTCATTCTTATTTTCCACTGTGTCCCTTCTTCCTTCGGTCGCCTTCAGACACGCCTATTCCCGTCGGCGTTTGCCATCAAGTTCCTCTTCAAGTCATTTTCTCTCCCGTTCATGATACTCTCAGAGCACTGCCTGTCGTCGTTCCTCGCGAGCACTCTCCTCCAGGCGAGCGCGTTGTGCCAGTGAGACTTGTGCCAACAGTCGTGGAAGATGATTTAACAGACGCTTGGCTGCAGGATTAGCCTCGATGGTAGACCACGCTGCACTCTGTGGGACTTCCACTTCGTACACCTCCCGACAGACATAAGTTTCTATCGCCGCCTGAAACAGAATTTTGAATTCCCATGTCTGGTTGTCTTCCCCTTTGTACAGTTTTGTACGTGCATCGTCTGCCTTGGGGTTTATTTCATCAATAGATAAGCCCATTGTCTCCGTACACTATCCAGTTCCTATCTTCCGAGTCCGTCTACGCAGCGGCGCCAAATGTTTACCCGCTGGGGTAACCTAGTTTACTGATGCATAGACGCTACAGGAAATACCAATATAGAATAACAAAATCTTTATTGATCATTCATAACTTAAGTACATTTACAATAGCCACGAGATCATGATGTCTTCAATGAACAAGTACAATGTTTATATAAAACCCGAAGCGGTGCGACCAAACGTCGTCACCCATTCCCAACCGACGGTAGTAATTAAGTACCGTCGGCGCATACCCAACTAACACCTGATATACGGCTAACAATCCTTGACACTATCAACAATTATTCTCAGATTTATTGTTGTTTTTATCCCATTCCTTCTTTTCATCCGCATCCATGTTGGCTTGAGGAGGATTCTCGATGATTGAAGTGATTTCTAATTCCCTCAAAATGATCAAAAGTTTCATCTTCCAAGATGTAAAATTTATATCACCTTCAAGTCTATCCTCAGGTCTAATTCCGGATGCCATGAGTGCCTACTTAGTTTAAAAGAGTTAGTTTGAATTCCTAGATCTGAAAAATATGATCTTTACCCTAACATTGCTCTGATACCATGAGATTGTTTTCAGATTATAGCAAGGAATAATCAACCTATAGAGATCTTTCAACTATCTAAGCACAGGAAATAACATGAATGAAAAGACAAAGGAAATAGTACCCGGAATTGAAGAAGAAAAAGTTCTGATCAGTAAATCTGAATGTTGGCGCCAAAGATGAATTTCAAACTTTCACAAGGTGGGCTGCCCTAGATCACCCTCCAGATTTGCTGTAAAACCAAGGATCTAGAGCAGGGTAATATTGCTCCACATGTACTTTTAATCAACCCCAAAATGTCACTAAAATTGTTCACTATGGACTGTAACAAGATCGTCTGAAACAGGCTCTAAAAGTCACCCAATACCAGACACAATATGTCGCCTATAGCAGTCGCTTATTAGCATATTCAAATCACCGGTTAATGCTACCGCCAAGTATGATCAATGCGAGAATTCCCTCTTGAAGATCTCCTAATCGCTGCACCAAAAATCTCTTGCTTATCACTGATTGAAAACACTCAAACAAAATTGCAAATATTGCTTTGAAAATTGCTGAGTGGATGTATTGATTCAAGGTGGGAAAGATATTTTATGTTTTTGATATATTCCTTCCTTGAATCGATTTCATTATATATGCTATAATTTGAAAAATAACCAAGCAACATGAGGGTGCCGACTTGGGCCCATTAGTTAATTAAATTTATTTATTTAATTTCATTTAGGAAATCGCAAAACAATAAATAATAAATATAAGCAATATATTTAATATTATTATTTGAATCGCTCAATATATATCTCATATATAACTGATATTTATTTTTCAAATCATTGCATTTATTATTTGCCATGTTGATCTAATGTCGTAAAGGCCATAAATTCAACACTTAGAGCACTCTGCATCTTCATGGTTTCCTTGACCACACCACTTGCACAACATGCCTCTGCCTCCTTATCTGTTCTGGTAGTCCCGCGCGAAGTAGCCCCAATCATTGCATCGATGACATTTTACCAGAGGTCTTCCCTTCATGTTGTACTAGATGTGGCTTATGGTGTGCTACTATTGCTTTTCCGTCGGTTGTTGCAGCACCCTCTGGGCGAGGAATTAGAATTTGTCGGCCTTGGTGGTGTGGTGGGCAAAGTCTCCTCTTCCCCTTGACTAAAGAGAACTTTAGTGCTCCAGGCCTTTAGGTTGTACAGGCACTCCTTCGAATGTCCCAGTATTTTGCAGATATTGCAGAATGGTTTCTTGGAGCAGTTGTCTTTGGTATGTCCTTCCATTTTTCATTTCGTACACCATATTTCTTTGCCTTCCTTCGTGGTCTCTTTTTTTGCTCGCAATTCTTTCATCATCCTCACCATATCCTTTCGGAGTGCCTGTATACTTTGGGACTCCCCTTCACTATCACCATCTATACTCTCATCGTCGCGGATTTTTTTCTTCCCTTTAGAAGTCTTACTTTCACTTTCAATATCCATTGCCCCATTGTAAGCCTCTATATAGTCGGCAGGAGGCACCACTATAATTTTCTTTTCAAGAGACGGTGTCAGTCCCTCGATGAACCACCTCTTCTTCAAGGTATCTGCAAGCTGCTTTTCTAATTTACCAATGAGTTCCTTTAGCCTGCGGTGGTAGGCCCGAACGGTCTCATTTTTTCCTTGTCGTGTATTGTAAGTTTTTGTGACTACTTCGTCATCATCACGAAGTAATCTGAACTCTTCTTGGAATGCCTATTGCAGATCCTTCCAAATTGTCTTTCTGCTAGTAGGCAAGTCTGTTATCAATCAATTGCAACCCCCCGCAAGGTAGCGGGAAAGGCCTTCAACCAGTAGTTCTCATCGTCTTGGCCATTTGCTTCCCATATGGTTACACAAGTTTTATAGCGGCGGGTAGGGTCCTGTGATCCGTCCCCACTGAATCTACGAAGTTTATGTTTCTTTGAGGGGTTAACCATTTTTCTCCTACGGTCGGTATCGTGCGCGTTATTAGACTCAGGTGGTTCGGTTCCTCCTTCACATCCCTGTGCTTCTCTGGCACCTTTGGCTACCCGCAAGTCCTCTACCCTACCACCTCTGTCACCCACGCCTTGGTGACCTCCGTCGTACTACGGGTACTCACACCTTCTCGGAGTTTCGGGTTTCGTTCTCCCTATCCTTGGCTCTTCTGAAATAACCAAGTTTCCAATGCTACACAAGGTACTATTGAATAAGCCTGCTACTTCTCCTTCAAGATTCCTTTCCTCACTATTGTCTTCCTCGGAGTGTGCAGATGGTTCGTTTGGTACAAAGTCACCTTCCCAGTTGTTTGCGTTAGATCCTTACTAGTCTCTACAGTCGTTGTCCTCTCTCACTCTGTTCATGGATTCACTGCGATCTTCTTATAGTGGTTTCTGCTTCCTTTTCAACTTCTGCCTCTTCCCTCGTAGGTCGCCTTTTGTCCTTGTTTGTCAAGTTGGGCATTGATTATTGGAGTTGTCCAAGGTACGACATCTACTTGTGCTACGCGGTTCCTCCTCCCTCCGATTCGTCTGATCATACCTTTGTAGTATCTCTTGGCGAGGGAACACTCTTGGCGACGTTGTTCCCTTTGCCTTGCCGCACGTTGTTCTTCTATTTCGACCAAGTTTAGTGCCAACAACCTTGGGATACTACCAAGAAGATCATAGACTTATGGTCACACAGAGAGTTCGTCACGTACCATGCCTTCAAGGACTGCTCTCTCACAAGCCTCCCTTTGCACATATTGATCGACCGACACGTCCCACGCACGCACCCGGTCCTCCGTCAACTGGTCTTCCCTTGTTACTACCTCTTCTTCAACATCACTATCAGTTATGAGCACTTGCTGTTGGAATGGTCGTCCCATCACTACGCCATGATTCCCTTACTTTCTCTGATCTCCAGGATCGGACTAGCAACGAAGCCAAAATGTTATACCCGGGAATTTAAATACATGCAATAATGTAACAAATGGCAGTGCATAACAGATATAGGAGTAAAATATATCTTTATTAGCTTAAGCATTCATTATAGAGAAGAAGACCAGAGATGGTTGGCCAAGGATTACAATTTACCCCACGATACCATATCCCTTGGCGGTACACGACATATTTAAAGGACCCAACGGTTGCCAAAAGGGACACAACTGTCAACCAACCGACACGACAACTACCTGAGAGTGATAATAAATTTAATACAAACAATTAATACATTGATGGATAACCAATACTATCAACATAACAAAACGCATTTTATACTGACTACACATGGTTCAATATTTTTTTTTGCAGTGGCGAATTTGTCAATAAAATTCAAAGGATTTATGAAGTGATATCAACGCATTTAAAATTTATGCGGCCGAAGTTTCCAACCAACTACAAACGGTTGACACAAGAGTGAATCAGCCATTTCAATATCTTCTAAAACCGTTTTAAGGAGCCGATGAAGTTATGGATATGAGTATCAATACCGATGAAGACATAATCAGTCACTTGGCTTAGTTGTCAAAGCATTTTAGAATACCAAGGATGTTATGAAGAGCTCCCACTCGCGGATAAACACATCATTGATCTACCAATTGTTGGTCGTAAACTTGTATGTACAGGAGTGTTATGTTAATTAAGTTGTTAGTCTTGGTCGTTACCAGCCGAAGGGAAAGTGGTTATGTCGTGACGCTTCAGTCGCACTCCTTCGGGTGATATATGATATTATGTTATGCGTACAATGGATGTAACTTGATTATGATTAATGGAATATCTAGCAGTTCTCTGATATCTTGATGCACTTATTAGTTGTTATAATTTCCTTAGTACAATGCATTAAATCTCGTTTGTCGTAGGAGGTAAACATTTGGCGCCGTTGCCTCTACGATCTCGAGAAGTGACGAGGTGCGAATGGCGCACGAAAAAATCATGGGGCAACCAGTAGATTGTGAAAGGACCAAGGAGGAAGACGAGCATGCACAACAATTTGAGGGTGAACGGGCACTGACAACAGACTTTGTCTCGCTACCCATTGAAACTCACGTCTGACGGTAGCCAGCACGTGAGCAAGTACCTTAGTGTCGTGTGGACTGCCCTCAGAGTTAGTCCCACCGTGGATTGGTTGATGTGTTGTCTCCCTCGGCTACTGGTGCAAACATTCCTTGTCCTTCAGAACCAACGAGAAGAGGTGAACTAAGAGAATCGAAGGCAACAAATCCTGTCAGACTACTATAGCCGAAACGAGGAAGAAGAAAGAGAGAGGAAAATTGTCGTAAGCGAAGCATGAACTAAGGTTCGAGAGCAAAATGTGAATAGAGAACACGGAGTGATATGATTATGTCCAACGGATGACATATATTGTACACGAATATGAATTAATAAAGTGTTTTGGATTTTATTAATAAAACTGTTCGGCATTTTATCATGTGTTATTTTCAGGTGGATGTATAAGGAACATATTTGTGCCAGACCAGTTAAATAAAAATAGGAATTTGAAAGAACAAGTAGAGAGGTGTGAGGCTGCACAAAAAGCACTAGTATTTCAACAACAATTAGAAAGAAGACGATGGTTGAGGAGACTCGCGGAGGGACTACCCGAAGAGGTGGTCAGCGAAGGCGAGACCGTTGGTAGCGACAATGAGGATTTTATTGAGGAAATGAGAGGGTTGTTTGCGAACTTAACCTTAACCCTATCAAGTAGAGGTAAGGGAGACCCAAAGGAAGGAGAGGGAAGAAGCCGAAGGTAGAGGAGCCAAGCATATAGTGCTGCCACAAGTGTCGAAGGGACAAAGGGGCACGGGAATCAAAGCCGCCTACTAGGGTGAACACTTCTAGAAGTTTGGGGGTACCAAACTCATCGAGTTCAAGGATACCAAGCTCGGGAGTGCCAATACAACCAGCAACTAAAGGAATTACAACGGCACGAAAGCAAAAATTGCCCAAGCTCACGGGCGACAAGAAAGAAGATCCCATTCGACATTGCAAAACATGTCAAAAGATCTGGACTGCCAACAGAGTCACAAACCAGAACGAATGGAAGACACAATTTCCGGCAACATTGCGCGGAGTGGCCATTGACTGGTTCTCTGATACTGATCCAACCAAAATTTCTACATGGGCAAAACTCAAAAAGGAATTCCAAATACAATTCTGACTGCTCAGTGATGATAATGAAATAGTGGTCGAAATCTATAACACCAAACAAGCAAAGGACGAAACTGTCCGAGGGTACGGTCGTCGCCTAAATGAACTGGTGCACAAAATAGAAAGCCAATCGGCGGATGGCCTGAAAAAGTGTTGGTTCATTCAAGGATTAAAACCTTCCCTCAAAAGAAAAATGAAGATTGTAACACAACCCTAGTACGAGGATGCTTATAACAGAGAAATGGACCTAGACAGCGAAAAGAAAACAACAAAGAAAAAGAAGAGTAAATCGTCTGACGATGACGAAGATTCTTCTTATGACGAGGGTAGTGGTGGAGAATCAAATAAGAAAGTCCAAGCCCTCCAGAGAGACATGCTATGCATGATGAGGGAATTTAAAACAATGAAGGGGATCCAGCCGGAATGAAGAGGGAGGCCTATGGTGTGCAGACTGCAGGGAAGAAGGCCATACCAAGGGTGCATGCCCGAAGAAACTCTTCTGTGACATTTGCCAAATAGAGGGTCAATCCACCAAGGAATGCCCGTATAATATGAAAACGCGAAGCCATCAGCAGGTCTTGTTGACACAAGAGTCATTTGTCTCAGCACTGGGGAATACGCAGAACACCACAGCATCAGCCGGCGGCTACCAGAACAACCGAAGGGGAGGAGGAAGAGGTAATAGTAACAATAACACAAATAATAACAACGGGGGCCGAAGTCGTATCAGTATGATTCCAATGGACGGCCAATGATACAATGTCGTGCGTGCAGCTAATCGGAGCACTTTGCTAGGGATTGTCCGAGAGGGGATCCATCACAATTCCTCTGTAAGTGGTGTGGTCCAAGAGACCATGACGACGCAAAATGTCCCAAGCTTGGGGTAAATCTGCTAAACATCGAAGGTAACGAAGAGGAGGTGTTGACAGTCATCTGTGGGCAAGCCAGGAAGGCCACTTACACAAATCCAGAAACTGAGAAAAGAGGGTACGGGAAGCGAAAGCGAACATCGAGAGGAAAATGATAGACAAACTAAGAGAAACACGTGATACCGCCAGTACCTCACTGAGAGGCCAAGCGGAACAAAACATACTACGGCAACTGATGCAGATTGACATTCCAATACAATTAAAGGACCTCCTTGTAGCCATGCCACAAACATGAACCGCTCTACTACATATGATACCACCTCCAAGGACAGAACCAAAGGAAAACTCCTCGGAAAGGAAGATCCTCTCGGAAAGGAATATTCCCTCGAAAAGGAAAACTTGCAAGGAAAGCGAAACTCCCTCGAAAAAGAAAATTCCCTCGGAGAGGATTCAATGTTGCTTGCAGTGAAGACAGGTAGACATCCAGCGGTGGTCGAGATGGGCATTTCAAGATGGGCATTCTCGGCTCCATTTTGATAGACACCATCCTCGACGGAGGGTCGGGTGTCAATGTCTTACCTGAGGAGACATGGAAGAGACTAGGGCGACCTACACTATCACCGCCAACTTTCCAAGTTGTAGGCACAGACCAACACGGGATCAAACCCATCGGCACATTGATAGCACAGCGGTTAATGGTCGGTACTCAACACTTCGTGTTGGATTTTGTGGTCATCCCTCTGAATAAGGGGTATGACGCAATCCTCGGTAGGGGTTGGCTAGTACAAGCTAAAGTCAACCATGATTGGAAAAGAAATACCTTGTCCATAGAAAGAAATGGCCAGAAATTTACAATTGACCTAAGGATGCAAATGGTCAGCGAAGACTTAGCGTCTTCATTAGAGTATGCCAAATACTCTCGTAAATTTTGTGGCCGTGAAGGAAACCTTCAAATCATGCCCTAAATACTCAAACGTGCTCAAGCGCGAGAACCTGTCGAATGTCTCCATCATGACTCGCAAACGACCCTCATAGTCTTGGATGCAAAATACTGGCATCTGGATGGCCCACTGCACTTCCGCTTTCCTCAGGCTTTGCTTCACCAAATCTGTGTCGGGAGTATCCTGCCACCATTTCGTACACTTTAACCCATTCAACCCTTCGAACACAACTGTTTGTGCTATCACAACATCTTTTTGCGCAGCCATCTGCACCTTCGGCATTAACCTTTTCTTTTTACCAGAATCTGTGTCCAGCCACCTTGCAATCTTCATGCCTGGTGATAGTATTCTCGCATCCCTCTTCATTCCGGAAGAACTTCTCGTTGCCTGTAACTATTTCCTCCAGTTTCTTTTCCCTTCTGAATCAATCAATAGTTGTCTCATGATGTATCGTTTTGTACACAATGAAATCAATTATTTCTTCTTCTATTAACAGTTCTTGGTATACTTGCCATATTTCTCTCATATGATTCTCTCTATGCATCTATGAAGGAGTCTTTCATCCCCTTTTCCCAACCTCCATCAACTAGAGATTGTAATGATTTTCCAAGTTTGTTTGGAAGATCGACCCATGCTTCATTTTGTAATGGAAGGTGCCTTGTTGTTTTCACCCACTCAACATTCCCATTATTATTTGAAGTGGAAAAGTTTTGATATTTGTTTTCCTCAATATAACACCTAAATCTGATTTCAACTTCAAGATAGACTTTACCTTTGGACTTTTACTATTGGGGTTTCTTCGGCTACTACTTGTCAATCTCTTATTCATTCTCTTGGTCCCTGACCACATGGTTGTCTCTTTCTGCCTTTATTAGAGCCTAAGAGCATGAAAATCTAATATCAAACATCATTTCTGATTAGGCAGCCATGAAAAATGTTTACTCTACTTTTTGATAGAGCCAATACTTGAAATAGTAAACACCTAGAGTGGTAAAAATGTATCTTTATTCATACACGAAGTTCTTCCAGAATCAGACCAATGATGGTTACCCAAGGATTACACTGCATTCGTCGACTACACAAAGTCTATTTAAAGAACTTAACGATTGCCAAGAAAAACACAATTGTCTACCAACTAATACCTATAACCACCAAAAAACCAGTGTTACCCCGAGACGGGGAGACTTTGAGGTCTCCGGTACCGGTACACCTTTTTCAAAAACAGGAGACGGGGGTACTTGGAGACAGCAAATTTTTTTTTTAATATAATTTAATAATCATTAAGAAATATCATAGATTCATAACATAGTGCTTTGAAAACAAGAACAATGGAAAGTTATAAGTATGAAGTTATGAACATTTAACATTAAAAGTTTAAAGAGTCAAAGACTAAAGTCTAATACTAAAAGTAAATAGCAGTGTCATATTAATATAGAGTCAAATAGTTCAAAAGTTCAAAACTCTTATTGCATATCTCATAGTCATATCTGATTTCCGAATATGCATATGATCATCATCATATCAATAATCGACATCGCTGAGATTATCATTACATATTGAAATTTGAAATTCAAAAATATATAGTTTGATGCTAAATCGCTGATATGCAAAACAAAAAACTCAAAACTGTAAACAAAAATCAGATATCTATCTCATCTA
>MU226309.1:2198100-2208770 GCA_018584345.1 Thuja plicata
GTTGTATTTTAAATTTGTTTTTTAATTAGGAGACGTGGGGGAGACTTCATTTTTTTGGAATCGGAGACTTCGATTCTTCAGGAGACTTCGTCATGAAGTCTCCGGCCATTTTTGAAGTCTCCGAGACACGTCTCGGTCTCCGAGACGCGTCTGGAGGGGGGGAGACGAGTCTCCGGGTAACACTGTAAAAAACTAAAAAACATTTAATACATATTTGGATACAATCATATTAACAAAAAATATAATCACCAAAATGTATATTGACTACATACAGCACCCTTCAAATATATACTTATTCTACAAAGGGCAAACCACATGCAAGTTAGTGAGGTTTTCAGATCAAATTATTTAAACCATGTTTTTAACAAGGAAAATATGTGTCATACTAGTTAGTGGAATCTTAAAGTCAAATTATTTATGACACTTTTATGATAATTTAGATGAATTTTTATTTCCTATCACAATTCAGGCACAGTGCACCCAATAGAATCTTTTGTTTGCCAAAACACATTTGCTTTAATAAATTCTTGATTGAATCGTGGTTGGCTGCAAGGATCAAATCAATGAAATTGATAAATTAAAATCATAAAATCAGAATCAACATCATAAAAAGTTATTCTTAACAGGAAAAGAAACCTACCTGTTCAGGCTGACTATTCCAAACAGTCTGGTTTTTCTCAGCTCCAGTTGCCCCTTCTTCTATATCACAGTGTGCTTCACTTTTAACAAGTTGCTCTTGTTTCATTGCTTCTTTCATTGCTCGGACAGCTCTAAGATGCACAATACACAACAATAAATTTATTCAAATCAGTAACATGATAAAAAAAAGGAAACAACAAACAAAGCAAACAACAAGAGAGTCAACTTCATCCCCAAAATCCAACCACAGATGACCCATATTATTGTAGCCATTGCCACAAAAAACAATTAAACCTGCTAAATCAAAAGAAGACAATGAGAACACATTTACTGTATCTAAATAGATCATGTACATGTTACAACCGAGCATGTTTAATATTGGGAAAAAAAATTCACTGCAATCTACACGGCTAAAGTTCAAATTAAAAGAGGTTAAAACAAGCTTCACATACTGCTAAGGACATGCACATATCAAACAAAGGACAACCAGTGCACATCCAAAGAGAACACTCAAATTTTAGGAAAAAAACATTCAGGATAAGAGATTCAAATATATCAAAACAAATATTTTTGACAGGAAAAAATAATCATGAAATTGCTAAGTTGCCGATTCGGGTGCGGATGCGGATGCGGATGCAGATACGAGAATCGGCTGCGCGGATGCGTGAAATTTTTTTGGAGGGGGTTTAGATGCATTTGAGTGCGTGTGTGTGTGTGTGTGTGTATATATACAAAGAAATGCAAGAAATATGAAGAATAGTTTGACCTGCTTGACCTCCCTGTGTGTAGTTGCTTGACCTGCATGACCTGCCTGTCTGTTTAGTTGCTTGACCTGCTTGACCTGCCTGTCTATGTAGTTGCTTGACTTGCTTGACCTGCCCGTCTTCTTCAGCTGCTTAGTCAGCGCATATGACATGTCCGCTTTTTAAAATAGCAGCGTGGAAGGAGAAAGTAATAAAAATAAAGACATTATTACATTATAACTTATTAAGCTCATATTAGTAAGTATCGAACAGCTGCCTGAAGAAAAAATATATATCCATTTTCTCAAAAAGAAATATGCATGGTCTTCTACAGTCGTTTGGTATTTTGGGTGAAGACGACACTGTTGGTATCAAACAACAGCAGATGGCGGTGTTTTTGCATATGGCCGTGGATGGTCCCGGGTGCTTTTGCATATCGCCAAGCATCCACAGGGCTTCCTAGCGCTCCGCTCCCGCATCCGCATCGCTACAAATCCGCATCCGCATCCAGCACTTCGACGAGCGCATCGGTAACTAAGTTAATTTGCAACAACATTTTCTAAAAATTGAACAGTTTTAAGAAAATTTTAAGTCATTTTTTAAGATATGGGCAACTAGTTGCATGTTGAATTTTATTAATTTCTTCAACAAAATAAATTTTATGCAGAATAAAAATTCCGTACTCATCACAATATATAAGTCAGAAACCATTCAGACCAAAAATAGCTATTGTACTTTAATTAAATGCAAACATAGTTCAACAACTACAGAGTGAAAGTTTAAACCACCAATAAATCAACTGAAAATTCAGAAATAATAAAGCATAAAAATGGAAGAAACTAAAGCCATGGACTGAAGCGTACTTGCAACCATAGCACACACAAAGACATCAAGAGACAAAAAAAGGGCTTGGACTTTTGTTCAAACTTCACATAACTTGGACTATCCTAATGCCTGCAAGAACTTGGTAAAGGTAATCACGCTTCCTCAAAGAAATTAAAAACTGTCTAATTGAATTGGTATAATATAAATTGACAAAATACATAGAGATGAAGAGGTAAACACAATTTACAAGACAATGCATAAGTCATGAAACAAACATATATCACCTTGACTAATTAAAATGAATCTATGTCACTGCATGAGATATAAATAGCAGTAAAATATCATTTCCTGACATGAATGCAACATTTTTGTAACACAAAGTTATGTTTAGGGAAAAAACAACACATCCTCCTTCTAAGGCATCCTCACCTGAGCAACAGGACCTCACCATAGAGATGAACATGAACATGAACAAAACTGATCATAGACCAAAATTAATACACATTTAATATACAATATTTGTCAAACAGGACCTAACCATAGAGATGCACGTGAACAAAACTTATCATACAACAAAATTAAAACACATTTAATATACAATATTTCTCAAAAAAGATCCAAACGTGTAAATAATACCATTTGCACAATTATCATAGCTCTTTGATTATAATTAGTCAAAAACACAGCAATTTCAGTACGGGATTTATGCAAAAAAAAAAGGCAGAAAAATGACACTGAACCCATGAAACTGTGACAGAAACATTAAGGCGTCCAAAAACTACTTCGCAAAAATTTTATGACCATAAATGACACATCTTGAACCTCAAACCTCATAAATGACTAACTTGTTTTTCTCTTCCTTAGCTGGCTAAGTTATCTGTTTAAAGCATTTAGTTTTGATTCCTGAGAACATGCCATACACACTATTCCATGCACCTTGCTATTTTTGCTTTTATGTTCATTGCCATTTTACCAAAAAACATGAAACAAAACATGACAACAACCAAAACATGATATGAAAAACAAAGACAAGGGTGTGTATAAGAAACAAAGTTTTCATACAAAATAAAGTACACAAACTTCCATTCAAATGCAAAATCTGTATATGCGTTTTTCCATTTTTCGTAAGTTTTAATTTGTTTTCCCCTCTGAAATACCCAAAACACCTCCACAAAGCACTCACAGAAGGGACAGAAATGTATACCAAACCCCACTGTTATGCGATGGCTAGAAGAGCAGGGCTTGATATCATGAGCCGGAGTGATCATAACAGGTTTCCGAATGCAATGTGAACTCCTGTGAACAGGATTGAAACAACTTAACTAAGGAATGCTTAGATGACTCGGGCAGCCACTGTCAGCCAAGGAATTCACGAAATGTTACTCCACTCAATCACATTCAATGTAATCTGCTAATCAGTATCAATTTAGCTCAGAACATGGCATTAACCCGCTCGGAATAAGACATAACAGTCTGCCATTTTTTTAGCCATGTAAATACTGGAAAATAGTGTTGGAAAGAGGGGCAATATGCTTGAAAATATTCAGATTTTCTCAAAACTTCATATTTCCAGCCTAAAAATGCCTGAGAATGATAGCTATACACTGCGTGCCACCAAAGGTAAAGAAAAGGTTTCCAAACCGTATGCATTTTCAGCCTACAAGTCTTACTTTTACAGCCACTACAACCACTGCTATAGCCTACAATGCTGGTAAACCTGCCTAAGAGGAACTGTATAGCGTCCAACGACCAAAGGAAAGATTCTAGCAATAATCAATTACACGTTTCCATACCGTGATACCTGCAACAATGGTACAAGCAACCCTGGAAAGGGAGGGGACGGTGAGCAAATGGTCTTTTCGAGTCACCCAAAACAAGGATCAAAATATATCTTCAAATAAATTTGAAACTTTACTCCAACAATCGCTAAAACCAAAACACTTCAAAAATCTTCGTCCTGAAACCCCAATCTTAATACTCTGCAAACAACAATAGTGATTCCTGAGTACACACTCTCTAATCTAGGTAGGGGCTGCCTTGCAAAGCTGAAACAAGATATCCAATGAAAGTTTTCATCCTCGAAGAAATCAATGAAGAATATGTAGGTTCAATCGAACGACCAAACAATGTGTGTACTCTTCAGCATATGTATAAATGACCCCAAAAGCTCATTTTATTGCTTTGAAGGAAAACAAACAATTTTAATAATATTATAATAATCCACATTTCCACCAAAAGACAATTTTAAAATGACTTATCATTTGCAAGTCCACCTCTCATTTCCCTAGCCTCCACTTTTGAGGGGAGCATATGTAACTTCAATAATATATCATTTAAGCAAATATTTTTACATTAAACATTACATAAGATGAGATAAATTTATTAATGTCCAACGAAAAACCACAAAGGGTCAAAGCGACTGCCAAGACCAACAAGAAAATCTACCCCGCTAAAGGGAAACCAAACAATGCCCAATGAAAGAAACAACAACAACTGAAATAAAAACCAAAAAAGAGAGAGGGATTTGAAAGGAATCAACTGCAGAGCACCACTAAGGGTTTTGAAGAACTATGAAGAACCTCAAGATAGAGGGATAAGCAATAGGACCAGCCAGAACCCTGAGACACTTCAGCATGATCCTGGAAGAGAAAGGCCACTGTTGATACGAGCATGTCCTGGGCCTCACAGATCTGGAAAAAGGGAAGGAGCCACGCTGACGCTTGGTGCCCTGCGTTGTGTGAGGCCCTGCAAAGAAGGAAGTAATGAGTTGACAAGGTAGGGGCGTTACAAGACTCTTGATCTAGAGTGTGTAGTTCATAAGCCTAGTGGCTTCCTGGAGAAAAACTTCAAGACACCTCTAGTTCGTAAATTTGAAGGTGGGGAGCGATTGCCTGTATATGTCATCTCTAATAGTGGTATTCAGCTCCTACCAGGGAGGAATAAGATTGGGAGGGGCATCAAGAAAATACTGGAAGAGAGGGAGGTGGTCTATCTCAATCCCAATGGAACCAAGAAGAGTCAAAGCCTTAGCAAACCAACCACGAGCCCTACCAGATGAGACAACAGAAGTAGTGATGGACTCCGAACAACAGAAGGCAAGGTAAGGATACCTATGACGCCCATCACTCGAATCAGCAAAACTCCGAAGTGAAGGTACCAGACCAAATCAAAGATGGCCTCAATCCTGAAGGGGCAAGACTCAAACTCTGCAAGTATAATGTTGTGTGGGATGGATTGCTTGAACTAGATGATGCGCCGAAGGAGCAGGCTCTGAACCCGCTCGGCGAAAGCCCAATCAAAATCCAACAATGAAGGATCCCACGCCACCAAACCAAGGAGAACAATAGGTCTGGTAAATGTATCCATAAGTATCAACTTGGATAGAGTGTCTTGGAAATTGTGCCTAAAACATTGATGCTCCAGAAGGCTTAACGAACTGTACCCCTTATTTATCCGCAGTTGAAGAGAAGGTCTTGTAATAAAGCGAGGATCGGATAACTCTCTAGATATGTGTATGCGAAAGAAATCTCGACCTCCAGGCCTCTGAAAATGAAGTGGAGGTGAGAAGTCTTAAGAGCATTGAAGACCATCACCTTGGTCTTCCCCAAATTAACAGTCAAGTGTCAAAAATCGCAAAAGGACACAAGACCATCCAGTTGTCTCTTCAAACCCTTCGGGGAAGAGGCCAAAAGAAAGAGTAAAATAGAGATCAGAACTTAGTGAAGAAGGCTACCGTCCCCCAGAAGAGTATGGTCCTGAAGAAACCTCTCAAGCTCGTCAATGTAGAAACCAAAGAGAGTAGGTGATAAGGGGTAGCCCTGCCTAACCCCAATAGTGTTCCTGATGAAGTTTGAGAACCCTGAGGGGGTCTTGAGACAACCAAACAACATCTCGTAGAGTCTCATGATATCTGTGAAAAGATTCTCTAAAATACCAATATCTCGAATCCTCTAAAATAGGGTCAGCCTACGGACCGAATCAAAGGCTTTCCAAAAGTCCACTAACCAGCAGTACACCTTTGAGGAGCGAAGAGGTACCTCCTCGATAATGCCTTGAATAGTCAGTATATGATGCATAGTCTGATAGTCGGGTCTAAAATCGGCTTGCCCCTTGGCACGGATGTGACGGTGATCAAACTCTCGAGAGAGAAGAATATGGAAAGTCGTGGCATACAACTTGGAGAAGACGTGCCCAACCATGATGGTCCTGTAATTATTGGGATAAGAAGCAGGGCCTGCCTTGTGGATCGGATGCATAATGTGATGCGACCAAGGAGGGAAACCTTTGACAACAACATGGTTGAAGAGATCAGCCAAGTAGGACATAAGAATTGTGAATGTCGAGTCTGAAGAGCTCGGATTGGAAACCCTCCTCATTCGCCGCCCTGCTAGAACTCATGGTTGTGACAGCCTCTCTGAAGGTGGTGTAAGTCAAGAGGTAACAATGAGGGAAGAGACCTGGATAGGGTGCTAACCCGATATATCATAGAGCGTAGAGGTATGGGAGATCAGTAAGCTATGATCAAGATCGGAGAGAAGGTGGGCGTGACAGGAGAAGAGGGTACACCAAAAGAACTTGGGGGAGCAGTGGAAGGAGGCCCGAAGCATACGTTTGTACTAGGAAATGAAAAGGCATTTCTTGTGACGGAGGAGATGGGTGTAGGATGTCTTTAGGGAGGTGTAAGAAGGGTGGTGGAGCCTGAAAGCAGACCGTAAGGTTCAATAAGAGGCCTTACAGTCTTCATCGTACCATTTGTTCATAGGGCATGTGTTCTTGGATTTGGGTGGGGGAACTGGGGGGTGGGCAAATGCAGGAAGGAAGACAAGGCGGCCTCCCAGATGGTCGTGGAGAGACAGATTAGCTTGGTGGCAACGCACCCCAAAGTGGAGAAGAGGGAATCCGAAGGAAGAAGTTAACTGAGATGGTAAGTGAAAATGTTTGGATCGCCCTCGTCAAAGCGAACCAGGGTGTGAGGGCGGAGGAGGAGGGAGGGGCTGAAGGGGATGGAAAGGCGGAGCAGAGCACAGTTACCAAGTGGGAAGGAGCTAATGGAAAGTACCTAATGGAAGGGATAAAGGAATGTCTTGAGAGAGCGTAATCCACCAAGCTAGCACCACTGCCATGAGATCTGCATGTGAAGAAGTAAGATCCAAGGAGACAAGATAGCCCATTAAGGACCACCAAATCCAGAGACTCAATGAGTTGTATAAGATATCTATCATACTTGGTCAAGGGACCACTTGCATCCTCTGATAACCTGTGAATCCAGTTTACCCCTGAGGGCAAACAACGACTTCTTAGACAATGAACATTTGTATTTGATGTTACAAGGTGACGATCTTGTAATGGAGATTCGTTATGGTAGACATTTTCATATGTCAGTGAACACACCATAATAGGGTTATATGTAAGGGGAATTTAATGTTCTCTAATTACTATATCCTTTGTATCACGATCTAAGGTGATATGAAAATCAGGTATCACGATCTAAGGCGATTCCTCATATGTAAATTCGTAATGGTAGACATTTTGATATGTCAGTGCACATACCATAATAGGGTTATAAGTAAGGGGAATGTAATGTTCTCTAATTACTATATCTTGGTGCATGATATGAAAATCAGGTATCACGTTCTAAGGTGACTCCTCAAATCATGATCTAAGATGATGTGAAAACTAAGTATCACGATATAAGGTGATTCCTTATATTACGATCTAAGGTAATATTAAAAATCGGGTATCACATGTTAGGTGATTCCTCATATCACATGTTAGGTGATATGTAAAACTTGGTATCACATGTTAGGTGATCCTTCATATCACAAATTATGTAATTTCCTTGTATCCATATCGATCATATTAGGATCCTTCTAAACTTAGTATTACACATTGACTGGACCATATGAGAAAAGTCACGTAGTGACATATCTCTACGTAAACTTAGTATCCATATGGCAGACATCATGAGACGTAATTTCATTACACATATCATGCATATTTATGGGCTATGGTGAATATCATGTGACTTGATATTCCCGCATATACCATATCTCCTGATATCCCAGTGAGGCGATATCTTCTCTCTTTCAAAATTAATGGATTTATTACCTTGATGGATTTTATCTTCTCTAGCTAAGAGGGAGTGTTGATGCTTTGTGTAGCTACAGTGACTGTCAAATGTGTTGACATGGGAGACCACTACACATTCTGTTTGATCATCCTCCCTAGCTAAGAGGGAGTGTTTATGTCTGTAGCTTCAGTCGTATGATCATTTAGAATACATATAATACTTAGATATTGATTAATAATAATATATTGTATTTATATATACATATGATATATATATATACATATATATTATTAATTATGCAAACTTATATTATTCTAATATATGATTGATTAATGAAACATTATATTGTCTCTCCTAGCCTCTTTCTCAATATAAATGAAAGAGAGATTGTTGCATTTGAAAAACATTGCATTTGAAAAACACATACAATATACAACATAGAGTGCTATTACATTTGCAGCGATCTTAAAATCTCAACAACTATAATCCTTGGGAGAGACTTTATCTCTTCCCAAGCCTTATGGATACCATACACTTTGGTGTATCCATCCTTATAATCCTTGGGAGAGACTTTATCTCTTCCCAGGCCTTATGGATACCCTATACTTTCGTGTATGCGTCCCTGTAATCCTTGGGAGACTTTATCTCTTCCCAAGCCTTGCGGATACCCTGTACTTTGGTGTATCCATCCTTGTAATCCTTGGGTGAGACTTTATCTCTTCAAAGGCCTTATGGATACCTATTTAGAACGTATCCATCCTTATAATCCTTGGAAGAGACTTTATTAATAATTAATGATAAAGTGCAATTATAAAGTTATATTTTCACTTTATGTGAATGGGGCAACTTAATGCCTTAAAAGTCATTTAATAAAACGCATCACAATGATATAATATAACTATATGGTTTAAGTGCACTTTTTTTTTAAAAAGGGAGATAAAGGTGTTTAATAAAGTATACTTTATATTGTGCACCAAAAGGAGTGGTATAATTGAATATTATATTTGAATTGCAACAAAAGCAAATGCGATCAAAAGCTAAGTAACTTTTAAGTTATGAGAAGTGTATTTGTGAAGAGACAAATCGATTTCTCTTGGTGAATTATAAAAAGCCGAGGCAAGAGAAATTAACTCATTCTTGATGCATTTGTTTATTGTGTTTGGGTGGAGAAATTTTGGAACAAGGATTTCAAGTTCTGAGCTTGAAGAATTGTAAATTTTTCCATGTTTTTCGAACACTTTGAATTGGTTAAATGTCCAATGAATTGTGCACATGCTATGGCTTTGTACAGAAGCCATGATTGAGCTTATTGTAGGTGAAAATTGAAGCTTTGAATCCATAGATTATGCTGAGATTGCTGCAGGTTTAGTAAATATGTTTGCAATGCAAATTTTGAGCCATAGAAGTCAGCATGTGCAGTACTAAAGGCAGCCGCAGGGTTTAAAGAAGCCACGTGAGTCACTAGAAGGTGATGTTAGTGTTTTGGAGGGCATGTTTGAGGGTTTTTGAAATGTCATTGGCTAATTTCTTTATCGGAGTCTATGGATATTAATTTCGCGACAGAGCTGGAATTACTTTAAGACAATATCTCAAGCTGCGATCCATTGCCAAGTTTTTCAGCTGCAATTTGATTTCAGAATTTAATAAATAATTTTCTCTTGCATTGTATATGATTTAATTTAATAAGAAAATCATCCGGTTCAATGCTTTGGAAATTAGTTTCATAATTTTCTTTTTATGCAAAGTTATTATCTTACCTAGCAACACTTAATAAAAATTCAAGGAATTGCATATTTATTTCAAAAATCAGTTATATATATATCAATTACATAGCAAATTAGTGGCCTGGCAGAGTTATAACCCGCAGGCTGTCCTTACAGCCCTACACCTAACTCAATCCTTTGGGAAGATCACCATCAACCATATCTATAGACGGGTAATACCCGAGCAGATCAATTGGCTAACATCGGAGCAGATGGGATCACTATTTGATAATCAGATCAGCTTGATGCATATGATCATAGACAGGGATAATTTCTGATTGCCCTGGTTTGTCTCTACTCTCCGTCTGGGATATTAGTGGTCCTTACTCTTTATATATATTTATATAAATATAAACATTTTTTTTTTTTTAAAACATTTATTTTAGTATAAATATAGATATAAATAGGTTTATATATCGACATATACTTTTCTTGGTACTTTCTGTATTATCCTGTATATGATATATATATTTATACATACATATATATATATATATATGCCTTTCAATTTCTTTCTATATATATATATACATACATACAAATATATACATACATACATACATATATATATACATACATACATGTATATACACATATTATATATATATATAGATTTATGTATAGATATAT
>MU226309.1:2210786-2220911 GCA_018584345.1 Thuja plicata
ATATATATATATATATATATATATATATATATATATATATTATTACAATGAATAATTGGTAAAAATATGAATGAATGTTTTTATTATCAAGAGCAAAGCTCAATAAATAGGCTATACAAATTTTACAAAAAGGCAAGTTTCTAAAAAAGAAACTGCAAGAAAGATCAAAGAAGATCTTAACAAGATATTTACAGCAAGTTACAATATTGAGCATTAATACTAAAAATAATAAAATATTATTCGAATACCCTCCCTTAATGCTCAATCTATCAACTACACCAATAGACCCCCTGAATTTTACAAACTTATCTAAACTGAGAGGTTTGGTAAAAATATTTGCGGGCTGCTCCGAAGTGGGAACATACAGCAACTGAATAGATCTGTCTTCAACCAACTGCCGAATGTAGTGACAATGAAGTTCTATGTGTTTTCTTCGCTCATGGAAGACTGGATTCTTGGCAAGTTTGAGCACTCACTGATTGTCGGAAAACAAAGTAGTCGGACCGGGTTGAGATATTTGCATATCTGCAAGTACCCGGCGAAGCCAAATTGCCTCACAAGCTGCCTTGACAGCTCCTCTATATTATGCTTTAGTCGAAGAAAGAGACACTACCTGCTGCTTCTTACTAGGCAAGGTGACAGCACTAGATCCCAAACTGGACACATATCCAGAAGTTGATTTCCGGTCATCAACTGAGCCTACCCAATCTGAATCTATGAACCCACTGAGTCTAGGATCATCACATCTAGTGTAGAGAAGACCATAATCCGAGGTGGCCTTCACATAGCGCAAGACACGCTTTACTGCTACCCAATGATCAACCCGGGGGGTTGTCATGAAGTGTGATATGTAGCTCACTGCAAACCTGAGGTCATGTCTAGTGGCAGTGACATAGATGAGACTACCCACTAGTTGTCGGAATTGTGTTTCATCTACAGGAGGAGAATCAGACGTGGCGGACAATTTCAAGCTAGTCTCCATAGGGGTGGAGGCAAGTTTGCAATCCTGCATGCAAAACTTGTCAAGAAAGCTTCTGGCATACTTAGACTGAGAATGGAAAATGTGATGGTCAATCTGCCAAACCTCAACACCCAAACAATAATGAAGAAGCCCTACATCTATCATATCAAATGTGCTGCACAAATCCTGTTTGATTTCGGAGATCAAATGTGTTGAATTCCCAGTAATGATCGGGTCATCCACATAGACAACAAGAAAGAGAATATCATTACCAGAGTGTTTGATATACAAATTACTGTCTGAAGGACTACGCTGAAAGCCACAAGTAACAAAGTACTGATCAATTTTTATGTACCAAGCCCGAAGAGCCTGTTTAAGGCCATAGAGTGCTTTCTGGAGTCTACACACTTTGGGTTCTGAACCAGAAATCTTGAAACCAGGAGGTTGCGTCATGTAAACTTCTTCCTGCAATTCACCATTGAGAAAGGCACTCTTCACGTCCATCTCGTGGACTTTCCAACCATACTGAGCTACAATGGCGAGAAGAAGACGAATAGTACTCATCTTACCAGTAGGAGCAAAGGTCTCCTTGTAGTCAATGCCTTCTCGCTATGTGAATCCTCGAGCAACTAATCTGGCCTTATATTTGTCTAATGTACCATCTGCATGATACTTGACCTTATAGACCCATTTACAGCTAATGGGTTTCTTCCCGTGAGGAAGATCTGAAAGAACCCAGGTGTGATTCTTCTGAAGGCTTTGGAACTCAGCATCCATGGCCTATTCCAGTTCTGGAATTCCTTTGGCCTCGGCATATGTTTGAGGCTCATAAATACTGTGGATGTTAGCCATAAGGGCAAAATTGACTGTGTTATGATGGATGCCCTTATTTCTGGAAGTTCTACTCTCAATGAGCTCATCAGGACGAAGATCACTGATGGTTTTAGCCCACCATTTTGGCCAAAGAGTAGAGGTACCAACATCAGGAGCAGGAGGGATAACTGGAAGAGGAAGCAGATCAGGATCAGGATCAGGAGCATGGGCAGGAGAAGGGTTTGCATCTTCTGGAGGAAACACAAGTAGTGCATCAGCAAATACAAAGTTTGTATCATCCCTCCCATCAGGTGAACCAAAGGGAAGACCAATACCCAAGTCAGATGCCTTCAAAGGCTGATCCTCAGAATGAGGCTGAGACAAGGAAAGCTAAAATGGTCCTCGTTCTTCATCAAAAACATCACGACTGAAGATAAGGCGATTAGTGTCTACATCAATTAGATGGCAAGCCTTATGGTTGTCACTGTACCCTGTAAACATGAGCTTCTGACTCTTGGAATCCAGCTTAGTGCGCTTGGCATCAGGAAATCACACATACGATAAAGAGCCAAAAATTTCAAGTGGCTGATCCTAGGTTTGCGACTAGACCATGCTTCCTCAGGAGTCTTATTTTTAACAGCATGAGTGGGTGACCTATAAAGAAGATAGACTATTGTGAATACTGCTTCTGCCCAATATTTCGTAGGAACGTTTCTATGTTCCATCATAGACCTAGCCATCTCTATAATGGTGCGGTTACGATGTTCTACAACGTCGTTTTGCTAAGGGGAGTATGGTGTGGTTAACTGACGTTTTATACCATGAGTATCACAGAAAGTAGAGAAAGCAGAAGAACAAAACTCCCCCCCCGCCATTATCAGACCTAAGAGTAATAATAGAAGAACCAGACTCTTTTTCTACTAAGGCCTTAAATTTTTGAAATACACCCACATTTTACGACTGAAATCATCAACAAAAAGCAAGAAATACCTACATCCAGTAACAGAAGTAGTATTCATAGGACCACATACATCAGCGTGGACCAGCTGCAGTACCTTAGAGGCTCGCCATGAGTCGCCATCCTTGAATGGTGTCCGGTGTTGCTTCCCAGCCTGGCAAGCTTCACAAACTCGATGATTCTGAGTCTGAATATCAGGTAGGCCATGTACTAAGTCGTCTTGAACAAGCTGTGCAAGATAATGAATATTCAGGTGACCATTTCGTTGATGCCAAAGACTGGTGATAGAGGAAAGAGTGTGCTGCGAAGGCATGCTCAAGAGAATCGTCTGTGTCCACAAGTCTATAAAGACCATGATCCTCAATGCCAACGGCTATAGTAGTGCTAGAAGCACGATCAACAATCGAGCACTTATGTGCACTAAAAACAACATCCAGTTGAGGAGAATGGCGCATAATCTGACTGACTGAAAGGAGATTAAGTTCCATACCAAGAACATAGTACACATTGAGGAATATGAGACTCCTCCCGCTAGACTGCATCTGAACGTTGCCCTTGCCGACAACAGTGTACTCTTCACCACCTCCAAAAATAACTAAGTCAATGTAGGAAGAGAACTCAACAAACCAATCACGCCTGTGAGTGAAGTGACAAGAAGCACCAGAATCAATGTACCAGGCAGAAGACTTCACATGATCTGCAAGTCTTTTAGCCATGAAGGTATAAAAGGCAGATTCTTGTTGCTCTGTGTGCTCAGCAACATTGGCTCGAGGCTGAAACCCTCCCTGCTTCCGCTGCTCGGAAGCGAGTCTGGTACGGCAATCTTTGATCATATGACCAAATTTGTGATAGTAATTGCACTGCACCTTTTTCTTAGAACCATCCTGAGATTGAGAAGAGCCCTTTTTCTTAAAGGACTGATCTGGCTGAAATTTGCCCTGATCCTTGTGAAAAGATTGGGCTGCAAAGGCCTGCTCTGAGGAGGACGAGGTAGCACTGCTACCAAAAAGTTGTTTCCAACAATCCTGCTGCAGAAGTTTGGTGCACAACTCTGGGAATTTCAGGTAAACATTAGTCGAAGTAATGTTGAGAGTCTATGAAGTGCTCATAAGATTGTGGTAGAATTTTCAAAGTAATGACTACCATATCTTCTTCCTCCATCTTCTGACCAATAGCTTCAAGCTGATCGCGAATGTCTTTAATCTTTGTGAGATGCTCCTATAAGGACATGCGTTCATCCATCATGATGGAGAACAACTGGTTCTTCAGAAAGAATGCACGAGCGACTTTTGTCGGATGTCTAATGCAACTCCTTTAAATACTTCCAGATGTCAGCAACAGACTTGCCAGATGGAATCTGAGGCAATTGATCATCTATGACAGAGAACTTGAGAAGCATAACAGCTTCTCGATTCTGATCGTCAAACTTGTCCTGATCTGCTGGGACGGAGATCGGTAGAGTCTCTGTGCCTAGAACAAGCTCATCCAAACGACGATACTCGAATATGGTCAACATGCACTGCTTCTAGGTGTTATAATTGTGGCCATTGAATCATTGATTGCCTTCCAACATCAAATTGGTGATTGACGCCATCTTGCACGCTTCCCAATATAGAAAAAGCAAAAAATAGAGAAGAGGCGAGAACACGGAATTCGAAACACAAATCCCAATAAAGAGAACAGAGGCTGAATCAGGTACAAATTTTTTTTTAAAATGAAGTACGGCTAGCACGGATTTCAAGAAAATTTCTGCCTGACCCAGAAAAATCCGACAAGGACCCAGAAGAAATCTAGATAAACCCAGAAGGAATCTAAAATCGAATTTGAAATCCGTTGGCACGAATTTTGAGGCATGGAAAACGATATACTCAGAAATTTTGGAAAGCGACACAGTTAAGCTCTCGAAAACCCACCAAGACTGTGATTGAAAAAAATTTCCAAGCCCTAAAAGTAGGGTTTTCGAACAAAACCCTAGGTGTTGGAAAAAAGCATCAAAAAATGGCGATTTTTGCATAAATCTAGAAAAAACACAGTCGTGTGTTCAGAGGGCGACCATGGAAGCAGGCATTTTCGACAAAGAACTCCAAAAACAAACTCGAAATACTGAAAAACGAAGGTCGCGGCCGTTGTTTTGCAGGAGAAAGCACGTGCGGATTTTAGAAGAAAGTTGTGGGTGAGCAACAGACCAGAGCCCGTGCACCTTGGGAGTGAGTTCGCGCGGCATGAAGGACGCAGACTGGAGTCTGCAACCAAGATAGATGCCCCAAACAACATAAAAAACATGTTTTTTCCTACAGAAACAGACTTGTGAACGGGTTGCAGGAAAAAAACGTGACAGCAAAACCCTTGTTTCGGATTTTAACAAATGCGACGGATTTCTCGATGAGAAATATGATGATCCCAGAAAATGATTTCCAAAACAGTAGTTCAGATAATTTTGAAAATGAAATTATACGAATTTCAGAAAAAAATTTAAAGTTTAAGCTCTGATACCATATTACGATGAGTAATTGGTAAAAATACGAATGAATGTTTTTATTATCAAGAGCGAAGCTCAATAAATAGGCTATACAGATTTTACAAAAAGGCAACTTTCTAAAAAAGAAACTGCAAGAAAGATCAAAGAAGATCTTAACAAGATATTTACAGCAAGTGTAAAGAACCGAACTCGTTCTATGGCCAATTAATTTAGAATTGCTACTGCCAATGGTACTATTACCAAGATATGTCTCTTTTAATTTATTAAATTACTCAAGCACACCATGTGTATACATTCATGTGAATAGTTTACTAGTTTATTTAAGCAAGCTGGAACTAAATTACACAATATTTAGCATTGATATATATGCGAAAAAAAGTAGAACCTGGTATAAACTCCACCCGAGTTGATATAGCCCAGCCGACTGTGAAGAATCAGATTGACGCTGGAAGTTGATATCTGCACTACGTGATTCCTTGTTGTGCCTCCCGCCACTCTCCCAAATGGCACGCGGGTCTGTGTAACTATGCGAGGTTGTTTGCTGATGCCCCGCGCCACTTTCCTAAGGCCCGCGAAGTCTGTGTATAACCCAGCGTGAGTGCTGGCTAGAGTTTCACGCCACACATCCTCCACGCGTTGACTCTTACCACCCTGCCTTGTAATATCCCCCTTTCTAATACAATTTGATAAGAAATAATAAAAATAAGTAAATAATCAATATTATATTATATTATATTTTATGAATGCAATAATATAATAATGCAAAATATAATTTATTATTAAATATAATAATATAATTATAATCTAGATAATAATATAATTATATTTTAATTATATTATAATATAATTCTTAAACATAATATAATATATACCACAAAAATATATACATATAATATTACATATTAAATATATAAATATTATTAATATCATATAAAATGTCATAGAATATATAATGTGATACATATCGAAATATATAACTAAATAATGAATGTAAATATATTAAGTGATAGTAACAATCGATACAAATCATTAATAATGTATAAATCAAGCAAATAACATTATAGTCGGCGCCCTTCACTTACAACCAGAAGTCGCATCTGTAGGAGTCAATAACACGCGGGAATCATACTCCTTCGGCAACATATATATGGGAGGGAGAAAGACGTCGACTGGGGAGGGGAATTAGGTACGAAACACATCCAGCGCATAAAACGAACAACAGACCATACATTCGGCATGTATATTAAGGAGAAGAAACAAAGGGACATATGGAGGAATCAGCAAGCTGGAAATCCAAAACACAGTCAGCAAATCATCTTCTCAAATATAAGAAAATACATTCTCTGCCGCAACTAAAGATCAAGGAAATTACAAGAAGATTGTCAGCAATCAAATATAATTTCCAGCAAATAAGAACTAATAAGACTTGGAAGAATCGCAACATCACAAATAGAATTCAGAACTTTTGATATATCTGATCCAACATTTAGAAACTTACGAGGGATAAGTGATAATCCAAGGAAATATTTATTAATTCCAGCCAGTAAGGGAAATAAATAGATGTTTATTAGGTCTGCTATCAAGAAGAGTAATACAGATATAGAAGCGGTGTTAAAACAAATATACTGAATAAAGAAAAAATCTTAGAAGGACATTCAACCAGATATTTCTATATACCTTAAAGATCTGCATGGAACATATGAACATAGAGACTCCAATCAGGAATAGAGGCATAAACATTGAATAAGCGATAAGTATTACATCAGAGACAATGATTCCGCCATTACATATAAGGGTAAATCAGGAACATATATAAGGATCGCATTTATATACACTATATAGATGCATTGATATTGATGTAATCTTGATCTTGCACAATCTCAGATTCTTAGAGGAACATAAGGCATAATCTGAATTTGTCTTAGATTTTAAGAGTATCTCACACTCATTGAACAAAGAAACCCTCATCATTATATAAGTCTATTGAAAATGTTTTTCTTGAATAAAAGTAAGGGAAATAACTTAGTAGTTGCAAGTACTTAGAGGAAGAAATCTCTTGCAAATTAAAGAAACCAGTCCCAAATCCCGTAGAATCGGACAAGGGACATTACATGCCTGCTGCCGCACTCCATTAATAGGAACAATACTTGCTGATCACCCACGGCTTGAACACGCGGGTCTGCAGACTGCCTTCTGCACTTCACAAACAGGAATGAGCAGTACCGCCACAGATACCACTATTGCTTGTAATCCCTGCCGTCCAGTATTTCCCTTATACTGCGAATTGAAATGGAATTAATTCGCTATCAAATGTAACTTACAGAATTCTTAAACTCTCAGTGTGCTTTCAGAATTGAATTAAATCTTCTTTCCTCTAGCCACAGAATAACAATAAGGAGGAAAAGAAATCCAATTGATTATAAAGCAGCAATCAATCGCTTATCAATTCAAAGAAGAATCAGTCTTCCAGAATTGATTTGGCCCTTTTACATCTGCAAGAGCTCAGAAAGATGAGAATAAGTCTCAAGACCAAAGGTTTTAATAAAAGATAATCGATATCCCAACTCCTCAATAAGCCTGAATATATAGCTCTTTGGATGCAAGAGTTTCTAAAACCACTTCTCAGTTATCCAGTCTTCAAAACTGCAACTTCTAAAAGTATTATAGTAATAAATTAATAATACTATAATCCATTTAATTAATTAATAACATATCGTTATTAATTAATATCACTTATGCCTCTGATGACGAATTCTGCGTTCATGGTAAGAATAACTGATCAACCTGGTCTTCAACTGCACTGCCAGAAATAGTAACTGGCCACCAACTGACTTACTGTAAATAGTAAGTCTAAAAATAGAAAGTTCAAAAATAGAATCTGAAAGCCGAGACCCTCAAAACAAATTGTCAGCTCACGAGGGTCGCGCTAATGAGCTAACCATATTCAGGTTCCCAGAACTTGCTAATTCAGGGACATCACAGTCTGCCCTCCCTAAAATTGCTTGTCCTCAAGCAATCGTAATCCCGGGTACCGCATAATATCCTCAGCTTCCCAAGTGGCATCCTCGTCAGGTAACCCCTGCCACTTGACCAAATACTCCCGGATGGTCCTCCGGCGCAACTACCTCTGGCGGATATCCAAAATAGCCTCTGGTATCAACTCCAGTTTCCCCGCATCATCCAGGGGTGGTAACATAGCAGAAGGAGTCACGGTTCAGCCTAAGGCCTCAAGGCGCGAAACATGAAACACATTTTGCACTCTACTATCTTCCGGTAGCTCCAGCTCATAAGCCACCTCTCCAACTCGTCTAACCACCCGAAACGGTCCATAGTACCATGGTTTGAACTTTTTAGCTCCATTCTTCTTGATAGAAGATTGCCTATAAGGATGTAGTATAAGATAAACCATGTCCCCAACCTCAAAAGAGCGGGCTGTCCTCTTTTGATCTGCATACTGTTTCTGTACATTCTGGGCTCTTTGTATGTTATCCCTCAATGCCCTCATAATGTCCTGGCTGTCCTGCAGTAACTCTCCTGCGCTAGGCACCCTGCTGTCACTGCATAACAAATCTACGAAGGTCGGGGGATCATAGCCGTATAAGGCACGAAAAGGAGACATCTGTATGCTCATGTGAAATGTGGAGTTATAACAATACTCACACATATGGATCCACTTAACCCAAGCCTTCTGCTGTGATGAAACATAATTCCGCAGATAGCCCTCCACCCATTTATTGACAATCTCAGTCTGGCCGTCAGTCTGCGGATGATAGCTGGTGTTCGATGTCAATTCTGTGCCACATAATCTGAAGATCTCCTGCCAGAAATGACTCATGAGGCGACTATCTCGGTCACTCACAATGTTTCGGGGTAAGCCGTGCATCCTGAACACTTCCCGAAAGAATAACTCGGCCAACTGTACTGCAGAAAAGGTAGTAGTGATGGGAAAAAAATGTGCATATTTTGTGAGCCTATCAACCACCACAAAAATGCAATCCCGTCCTTGGGCTTTGGGTAGCCCCACAATGAAGTCCATAGAAATACTTTCCCATTTCCGCTCAGGAATGGAAAGTGGCTATAACAACCCGGAGGGTAGGTATGCTCTTGTTTGTTCTGCTGACAAACAGAGCATTCACGAACATATCGCTAAACATCTCCCTTCAGTCCCTCCCAGGTAAACCTCTCCCGAATCTGCCTGTAGGTTTTAAAGAAACCTGGATGACCCGCCATAGGTGTATCATGGAAAGCCCGGAATACTATCTCACGGACTCCTGATCCTGCCACAAGAAAAATCCTTCCCTTATAAATGATCAACTCATCCATTAGGGAATATCGGTCATCCTGGATATTGCCATCGATAATGCCTGTGGCCCATGTATCCCTGGCATACTCAGCTAGAATCAAATGCCTCCAAGCTTCAGAGACCTGGGTAAGTGAACAAAGGTGGGGTCTTTGGGACAGGGCATCGGCCACCACATTCTGTGTTCCTTTGATATAAGTAATATCAAAGTTGTATGACTGCAACTTACTCACCCATTTCTGTTGTCTCTCATTTAGATCTCGCTGCCCAACAAAATGTTTCAGACTGTTATGGTCGGTTTTGATGCAAAATTTACTTCCTACCAAGTACTGTCTGAATTTGGCCAAGGCATGCATAATGGCCAACATTTCCTTGTCGTAAACACTGAATGCCCTCTCAGGACCACGTAGTTTCCGACTCTCGAAAACAATGGGATGACGATCCAGGGATAATACTGCTCCTATACCCTCTCCTGAAGCATCGCAGCGTAAATCAAAGGGTCTCGAAAAATCTGGCAGTGCCAAGACCGGACAAGTAGTCATAATGGCCTTGAACCTCTCGAAGCACTCCTGTGCCTGAGTAGTCCACTAGAAAGCACCCTTACGTGTCAAGTC
>MU226309.1:2225089-2255755 GCA_018584345.1 Thuja plicata
AACTGCACTGCCAGAAATAGTAACTGGCCACCAACTGACTTACTATAAATAGTAAGTCTAAAAATATAAAGTTCAGAAATAGAATCTGAACGCCGAGACCCTCAAAACAAACTGTCAGCTCTCGAGGGTCGCGCTGGTGAGCTAACCATATTCAGGTTCCCAGAACCTGCTAATTCGGGGACATCACAGCAAGTTATAATATTGAGCATTAATACTAAAAATAATAAAATATAATTCTAATATATATATATATATATATATATATATATATTCACTTGTGTTTATATATCTTCCTCTCTTTCTCTAATAGTTGTTGCTGGTTTGGATTTCTGTTCACTTTGGTTCTGTACTGATATGCTAACCGATGAGAGCATTTGCTTCGACTGGTTTAACTGTCAGCTAAATCTGTGACTTCACGATTTACTCTGTTTTATATGGAATTACTACCATCTTGGACATAATGTTTGATTTTGTGGATCATAAGACTGTGTGAATGTATTCGGATCTGTCTTAACTCATATGTTTCCTGCTGAATGCTCTAAATTCTAGGCCTTTCATTTAGATTGTTAATAGACCCATTGAAGTTTGAATGCTCTCTGAACAAGATGGTGTATCCATTTGTGAAAACCTGAGATTTCTCATATTCATTCTTGCCTACGCTTTCTTTCATTAGAAATGTTAAATGGTGAATTAACTGAACTAGGCATTGTCTTAGTATGAAATGTTTCACGCAATTATGATTCCCTATACTACTTTATAGTGATTCTATCTGAACTAGTTATAATGACATATGTGGGAATATCCTTTCAGTGCTATTAGGTAACTAACTTGGTTACTAAACAAAGATTAAATGGCTTTTGGTTTACTAATAATGAAATATTTCAGCTAACGATGACAGCAAGTTTGCATAGATAAGGGTAATGTCTTATACGGGAACTAGTTGGCTCCGCACTTGGTTGCCAACCGAAGAACTCAAAAGATAATAGTGTGATTTCTGGGCACAGAGGTAGAGGGCCAGTGTAACCACAAAAAGGATTAAGTTGCAGGGATTTTCTTCGCGAAGAGATTTACTCATTCATACGAATCTACTATGGGTTCCAATGTATATGTAAATGCCATTGCCATTAGTTTCTAAACAACGTTGGAATGCTCCTATATGCCTGGTGCTTACAAATGGGATGATTGAATAATTTCTAAATTAAAATTTATATTTTGGGGCTAGACCGAATGTTTTCTCCACCCGACTTTTTCCTACCAGTCCCCATAGTGAGTCGGGTTGTATATATAGGTTCAAAATTAATAAAAATTAATTAGCTAAGGTTGTTGACCTATCATATATATATATATATATATATATATATATATATATATATATATATNAGCTAAGGTTGTTGACCTATCATATATATATATATATATATATATATATATATATATATATATGTAATGCCCTCTTTCTAGAATAGGGTTTAATAATAAATAATTAAAAATATATATAAAATAAAATTAATGAACAAATAAATTATAATTTATTATTACAATTAACTTCATAAAATAATCAAAGGATATAACATATAAATTTATATAATATTATATTATATTTTAATAAATCAATGTATATAATAATATTGTAATAAAATATAATCTATAATATATTATATTATTAATGAATAAATATAATAATATCAGTACATACTATAAAAATAAAATTAAATAATAAAAAGTAATGAAATAAATAATAATCCTAAAGTAAAATCAAAAATATCTACCGTCGACCTACGATAACCTAGGATACCGGGTTCGCCCTTGGACCCCCTCAAACCAGGATAAAATCAAACCACTTCGTGGTCCGGGTCAGGTCTGCCTGTGGGTCCGGGCAGGGTCCAATCCAAAGGACCAAGTTCGAACCTAGGCAGCGAACCTTCGAACCCGAGCGAACTGCAATAAAAATCGCGAACTTGGGGCGTAGGTTGAATAAAAACGAAATTTTATGACAAATTAAGTAAAAATTTGGCGTCCACAACCCTAAAAAGCTGATTTGAAAGGCTTTTTTTAAACTTATCTTTCTCATTTGTGGTGTGCAAATAGGTTATTTTGTCTTGAGCAAGAGGAAATAGGTGGTCGAGGCAAGAGCTTGGTTGTGCAAGGAGTTGGAAGTTTGATTTCTGGACCTTCTTCAAGTGATTGTGCCTCATTTCTACAGCTTTGCAAACTTACAATGAGTGGAAGAGGTAAGTTATTGTTCCATTTGCTTCAAATTTTTGTTTTTGTTTAAGCATTTTATTTTATTTTCCTTTCTCTTTAATTGTCCATTATTTTCCAGAATTTTTCATTCTCTTTTTTTTTATATTGAATATGTATACAAATTTCTTGCCATAGGAAAAGGAACTACAATGGCATCTACCTCTTCCTCAGTAGGCAACCGCAATATTGACCAATGAGAAGAACCCCCTTCTGATTCTCCCTTGTAGAAGTATGTTGATATTGTAAGTGCCCTTCCAGGAGGTGGTGCATTCCATTTCAAATGTCGGGGTTGTGATGTACTAAGGAATAGTTCATATTATCGTGTGGTAGGCCATTTGTGTTGATTCCCTGGAAGAGGAGTCAAGAAATGCCCTGGAAAAAAAGATGCACCTATACCAAATGCAACAATATTACAATATATTGCAGAGCGTGAGGAAACAGAAGAGAGAGAAGAACGTAGACAAATTACAGCCACTAGTAGTAAAAGTAAAAAAAAAAGCAAAGGGAATGCAACCCCCCTCTATAGATGTTGTGATAGAAGATCACCCCTTTTATACTACCTCAGATGGCCTTGATACTGAAAGTGAAGCACCCCCTACAAACTCACTTAAAAGAAAAAAGGGCCACTAGAAAGTGCATTTAAAAATCAGAGTCGAGAACTTGCCGACATTGATGTGGCAAGATGCTTGTATGCAAATGGGCTGCCTTTTAGTGTTGTTCGCGCTCCATATTGGAAGCAGATGTTGAAAAGTGCCAATGAAGCTCTAAGAGGGTATTAGGCCCCTGGTTATGAGAGAGTACGAACCACCTTGTTGGATCAAGAGTTCAAGGCGGTTGATGATCAATTGAAGCCCATAAGGGATTCATGGATTGAATCTGGGGCATCCATTGTTTTAGAAGGGTGGAAAGATGCTAGAAATCGTCCCGTAATCAATGTCTTGGCAGTGTCCCCTAAAGGGGCAATGTTTTTGAAATTTGTGGATTGTGAGGGGCAAGTAACAGATGGGCCATTTATTGCTAATATTCTCATCTCTGCCATTGAACAAATGGGTCCTAGAAACGTTGTCCAAGTCATAACGGACAACGATAAGAATTGTAGAGCTGCTGGTTTGTTGGTTGAAGAGCGATATCAGCACATCTTTTGGACACCTTGTGCAGTCCATTCAATCAATCTTATGCTCAAAAAGATTAGCAACAAGATTGGATGGATCAAAGAGGTGTATGCAGAGGCTGAGGACATCCAGATGTTCGTCACAAACCACCACATGACTCAGGGAATATTCAGTTCTCACGTTTAAAGCTACTCAAGGTAAGTGAACTTGAACTCACGTTAGTAATTTAAACTTTAATATGTTGATTGTGTTATGTGTAGTTACATTTTGTTTTAAACTTTGCTATTTAAAGTATGTATAGTGTATGATGTATCTAATACTTGTATTTTTTTGTTCTACTTCTAATTTATGTCCCAGGTTGCTGAGACTCGTTTTGCATCGAATTTAATCGTCTTGAGACGACTTGTGCAAGTCAAAGAGGCACTTTGCAATATGGTAATCAGCGACAATTGGGCTATATGGAAGCAAAGCAACAGTGAGAGGGCAACCAAAATAAAGCAAAGGATATTGGATGACTCATGGTGGGAACGTGTGGAATATCTCATTAAGTTCACGCAGCCCATTATGACCGTGCTTAGGTACACTGATATGGATAGGACTTGCCTTGGAGAGATCTATGATGCCATACACTCAATTCTTGAGAAGATCAAGCAAATTGTAAATGAAAAAGAGCAAGACCCTCAACAGACCTTCTTCAAACAATTGCAAGCAATTATTAAAGAAAGACGGAACAAAATGACCACTCCTCTACATTTGCTTGCCTATGCATTGACGCCAAAGCACTATCGCACCCAATTTACTAATCAACAAGGAAGGCTACCACCCTATAGAGATGTAGAAGTGTCTAATGGGTACAAGGCAGCATTTCAAAGACTCTTTCCTGATGATGATATGCGAGATATGATTACAGAAGAGTTCATAGAGCTTGTGGATGCAAAATGTCTAAGTAATGATGCTCTTCGTCATCAGTTTAGGAAGGATGCTCATAGTTGGTGGTACCTCCATGGCCAGAGATTCCAAATGTTGCAGCCCCTTGCAATTAAAGTTATATCACAAGTTTCATTTTTTTATTTAGTTTGAAGTTTACTTCATCTTCATGACTAGCAGTAGCAACTAGCAAGTAATTTTTATTTTATAAGATTAAGTTTTAAATTTATTTTAATTGTTTATTGTCTTGACTCTTGTCTTCATAGGTCGCTAGTTCATCTGTAGCAGAAAGAAATTGGAGCACATATTCTTTCATCCACTCATTGAAGCGCAATAGGTTGCAATCTAAAAGAGCGGAGAACATGGTATTTGTGCATTACAACTTGCGTCTTGTCTCTCACAAGACTACAGAATACAATGAAGGGGAGAAGAAGAGGTGGGATATAAATGCAGAGCTTGACGACTTGGATGTTTCCACATCTCGGCTTGCACTTGATGAATGTGAAGATTTTGAAGCAAATACTATTATTAGTGCAGCTGACCCCATTCGCCTTAGCTCTATTTGTGACTCAACTAATGCCAATGAAGAAGAAGATGATAAAGAATCTGAATAGAATATCAATAAATTTTTAATCCATTAGTTGAACTTCAAACAATGATACTTGAACTGATGTTATAAATTAATTTTAATGTTTTGATTCTTTGATGTTGAACTTGAACTTGAAGTATATGATGGTATGATCATGGATTCATGATTCATGATGCTATGATTACAGATTTGCAAGTGTTTTTATTGTTTAAATGTTTACTTTTTATGATACTATGTGACATTCTAATCTTAACTCATGCTTCTAGGCTACATAAATATCAAAATATGCATATATATATATATAAAATTTACATGTTTTTCATTTTTGTACTAACAAATCCAAACCCGAACCCCTTCTGAAAATTTTGCCATACCGGCGAACAGGTTCTTTGAAATCGAACCGGCATCCTAGACGATAACTAGAGACTCCACGAATCCATAATCGTAATCCACATAGATATATATAGTAACATTGTCCTCTGGAGAGATGGCGTACAGGCACGACTTAGACGGCAAACAATGATTCTACAAAGGAGTCAATAGATCAAAACTATGTAAGAAATCGGACAAACAGCGATTGAGGAAAACATTTACGGATAGAGAATGTTTGAAGGAGCGATGATTGGTAATTATATTCACACCAAAGAAGTTGTCTGATGAGGCAATTAACATCTGCGATTTATATTCCACAACTATATAATCGGTGATTGGAGAAAACCATAGGATCGAGATGCCTTTTAAGAGCCATTTAGGGGATAGAAACTTCTGAAAAACATGGCACTAATAACAAGGAGCAAATCTAATCAAATGGGACGAGCATTCCCTAAGAGGACTGAACTAATAAGATATTCATTCGTGGTTCATGGAAGCATGGAAGAACATCCATATGAGATAGCAGAGGTTGCTGCAATGGATACCATGTCATTTGGTTGCAAGATGAGCAGATATATCGTGAATTGCAGTAAATAATATTGACCAAACATTAAGGATTCCATGTGTACCAGGTGATATATTTACCGCAGCTCAAGGGAAGATCAACTTAACTGATTTACGATGAAATAAAGATCCACTAATGCAGAGATTAGTTAGAGGGAAAGGTGCGTTCCCTAGAAGTTGATTAAATCATTAGCCAAAGAACTGTGCTCTGGTAGTGATAATGAAGAGTTAAAACTTAACTCTTCATGACATATAAAAGTAGTTATAAACATCAATTCAGGGCATTAAATATATTACATCTTCTCCTTATTCCAGTCGATGATCACTCCAGCATACTAAATCAAAATATCAATAAGGAAATCAAAAAAACTTACAAGATCAGCAAAATATCAACAAACAACACTAGAACCATATAATCTACATTACCGAACTAAAGCAATACTTTCAACCCCTATATACCATCCTTGTATCAAACATTCTTACCCACAATATTGACTGGATTGTGTCACTAACGCATTGATATTGAAAGTAGTTTTTTTAATAAATCCATACACAAGACATTGACATTTATGTTACTCTATATAATTGATGTTACTCTATCAAATATTCTACTAAATTGGCAGTCATTCTTATGTAGCATCAAGATAACTCACTTTGCATGGATACTTTATTTATTTGAAGAATACTATCACTATGAAATCAGTACTAAATCCCATAGGATTGGACAGAGGAGATTACAGTGGTATCAAAGCATAATCATGTCATCCTGTGAAGAGTAGTTAATGCAAACCTATCAAAGAAGAGAAAAGAAAACCACCATGAATGAAATGGCCAATGAGTTGAAAACTTTTATGAAACAAACAAATTAAACTCGTGTGAGACAAAACGAGAGATTAGAAAAATCAAACTAAGCACTCCTCCAAGCTTTGGAAAACATGGGGAACTCAATCAATAACATCAAGAATAATTCCTCCAATGGAAGGGACATAAATTCCAACCACTCGGAAAATTATAATGGGTTCTCAACAACTAGGCTACCCAAACCACCTTTCCTACCTACAGAAGATATACCAAGAGAGGAAGAAGGAACAGATCAGCCAACAGATAGCACTATATATAATGCTAGAGCCTATGAGAGTCTTCAGCCATAAATCAGAGAGCTCATAACATTTACAGAATTTTCTGAAGCACAAAGACATGAGGCACCTAAGAGAACAAGAAGATATCCGAATAAGGATCTTCAACATAAAGTAAATAAAGCAATGCTTCCAAATTTTGACGGATCAGGAAGAATTACAGCTCATGTGTGGCTACAAAAGTTATACTTATTTCACTCTCAGCCCAATAAACGAAGAGGATGCGCTCCAATTCGCTATCCTCCATTTAGAACGAATAGCACATGAATGGTGGTACCATGGGCTCCTCTCTTTAGGCCACCAAAATATAACCTCCTACGAAGAGTTCTCTTATAAAATCATTAGTACATTCGACCAACAAAATCCTAAATGGTATTTCAAAGAACTTACACAACTTAAAAAGCATGAAACAATGGAGGAATTTGCGATTGAATTTCAAAACCTTTCCGTCATGGTTCTTGACCTATCCCAAAGAAGACTCACCTATCTATTTATTGAAGGACTCAAAGAATCAATCAAAGCTATAGTAAATCCTTTAGAACCACAAACCATGGAAGAAGCAATCCAAAATGCTAAGAAGGTTGAATCAAATTCTTCAAAGGAAAAACCCAAGGATGTTCGCCTAAGGCACAACTTAGGTATGAGGAATCAAGAAAGGACGATAAAGGAAGAAAATATTACTTATGCAAAGAAGAATGGACTACAGGACACAAATGCCAAGTGAGAGATGAAATAATGAAGAAAGGAATATGTTCCAGATGCAAAGAACCATGGGAACGAGGGCACAAGTGCAGAAAAACGAGTCAAGTACATAGAATAAAAAAACCACTTGACGAAGAAACACTGCATAAGAGAACTATGACAAAGGGGATCTCAACAACATCCAATCAAAAAAAGGACTGGAAAGCCAATGGAGCTTTGATGAGGTTCAACCCTAGTTGTAACAACAAACTAGAAAGTTTGCTAGTGGGTACTGGACAAAAAAGCGATTGACATATTTAACTTTATAATGTAATCTTGATTTATTGTTAATAAACATTTAAAATATGAACAAAATAAGGGGAAAAGGTTGCAATTGAGGGTGGACCGCTAAGGAAACCCTACTTCAAGGCAAAGCTTACACATCCATGACGAAGGACATTCTTGGTGAATGTTGAAAGGACTTGATTGAAGACAATCTTGGTGAGTGTTAAAACTTGATTAAGACATTCTTGGTGAGTGTCAAGGCTTGATCAAGGACATTCTTGGCGAGTGTTGAAGCTTGATCAAAGACATTCTTGGTGAGTGTCAAGGCTTGATTAAGACATTCTTTGCGAGTGTCGAAGCTTGATCAAAGACATTCTTGGTGAGTGTCAAAACTTCATTAAGACAATCTTGATGAGTGTCGAGGCTTGGTCAATGACATTCTTGGTGAGTGTCAAGGCTTGATCAACGACGTTCTTGGTGAGTGTCAAAACTTGATTAAGACATTCTTGGTGAGTGTCAATGCTTGATCGAAGAAACTCTAGGTGAGTGTTGATGCTTGATCGAAGACATTCTTGATGGGTGTCAAGACATTCTTGGTGAAAGTTTAAACTCCTAGAAAGCATTTAAGGTAGAGATTCTATATCTCTGAAGGTTTATGTATCAATGTAATGTTCCCCTTTTTAGGATCACTTAGGGATTGGACTAATTTCTTAATTTTGCAATTCATAATCGTCACCAACTCCCTTCAATCAATAGCTTGCATGAAAATCTTTCATATGCCTTAGATGTTTGTATTGAATGTGATAGATCTATATGATAAAAATATCCTTGGCTTAATGAATTAGATAATGGAATAATCGCTTAATACAAATGGTTTGAAGAATGGTTTGCAGCAGTTGTATCGTTAAACTATAATACAGATATGAGTCCTTGATCTCAACCCAATGAGACTTGTTTTTTATAGTAATTCATAGTTCAAAATATTGTTATCTGCAACTTATCGCCAAGGGCAAAAAAAAATATCGGGAAATATTTGTGATAAATCGGCAACTTATCGGCAAAAATATCGGGAACTTAAAAAATTGCTTAAATTTAATTTGAAATGCTTTTTTTTCAAATTGCTCTAAAACGCTGCAAATCACATTTTTCCACTTCAAACCCTTTTTTCCTCTCCCAAACACCACTTTGCAAACAAGAAAATGTGAAATAACTGCTTTTTGGGTTGTCAGTCCCTATTAGCAGACTGTGGCAGATATTTTGGCGATAAGTTCATGTTTTTTTGGCTATAAGTTTGAAACTTATCTGCGATATGTACTCCGCGATAAATTTACGTGTTTTATCGCGGCCTCCAACTTATCGCGATAAGTTTACTTATCGGCGATATATCTGTAAAAAGATTGCTGAAAGCATTTTATTATGAGGCATAAAAGACAAATATGGATTATCTAGGAACTCAATATGAAACTCTAGATCTGCCTCCGATATGTACTCCGCAATAAATTTACGTGTTTTACCGCGGCCTCCAACTTATCGCAATAAGTTTACTTATCGGCGATATATCTGTAAAAAGATTGCTGAAAGCAATTTATTATGAGGCATAAAAGACAAATATGGATTATCTAGGAACTCAATATGAAACTCTAGATCTGCCTCAACATTAAGCATAGGCATATATGCTAACGGATGGATTAAATTAAATAGTGGCGTCTGACACAAACTAATCCCTCGGGTGTTTTATCAGATAGGAATTTATTAGGTTCATTCAAAATGCGCTCTTAAGGCCCTATCTAGTATTAATATTATGTTACTGCCTCACTCCTAAAGTAATGATTAAGCTTCAAATTTGAGGTAAGCATTTAAATCTTAGCGATCTTTAACAGATTCAAACTATGTCTATCATTCCTGTTCAGAATTGTGGGAAAGCTATCACTATGCTTAAATTTTTGTAAGACGAATACTTCTCTAAATAGTGTTCTAAATTAACAACATAAGATTGCTAACTCAACCTATATTTATCCGATTTCGTACTTAAAGGCTAATCAATTTAGTATGATTAGATGTGGTTTTTGTAGTGGTATTATGTGTGCAGGAACAACATAGTTGTAACGAGATCCGACGACCTGTATATCACACGGATTGATGGGCTTCTATCTATCGAAAACAAGCCAGTCGGAATGGGCTATAAAAGAACAACCAGACTCGGAACATATGTAATGTAATATCAATTAAGTCAATAATCTGGTAATTTTGTATATTGTAAATGAAGGTATGCCTTCATTGTTATTGTAAATGAGGGAATGCCCTCATAAATTCTTCTGTGTACCTTTATGATCTGGACCTAGGTCTCGAGCAAGACTAGAGGTTTTCTTCTCCATTCTTTCCTACCAGTGCCCGCAATGAATGGAGAAATTTGTATCTATTTTAAAATTAATAAAAATATATGGCTTCGGCCTTTTACCGATCAAAAAAAAAAAAATTATATTATATAGGTGATGTATATTGTATTATGTCACTCGACTCCATTAATAAATATATATATATGTTTAATATGTCAATTGAAATGTTAATATAATTAATAATATGTTATCTTATTAATTTAATTATCTAATTTTATATTATTACTTATTTATCTTATTATTTATTTATTTTTAAATCTTAATTCAAAACGGGGACATGACAATCAAGGAGTAAAGCAACACCTAACAGAGAACATAAATGCTAACACAGATCAAGATAAGTTCTACCTTTTGAATTTTTCCTTGGACTTTAAAAATAATGTTGTATGAAATATGATCAGTTTTAACTTTTTGTTTACAAATATATGACCATTCTAATCTCAAGTTGGAATCACTCATTTAGGACAAAATAAAGACTATTCCATTGAGGAAAATTGTTATACAAGGCAATATCATCATTGCAAAAATCACCCACATGAAATTGACGTTGCTTGAGGGCAAAAAAAATTAGGGAAGGGCGGACTATAATGCCCCCTTTCATGAATAGGGTTTATTAATAAATAATTAAATATATATATAAATTAATGAACAAATAAATTATAATTTATTATTACAAATAACTTAATACAATAATCAAAGGACATAACATATTAATTGATATAATATTATATTATATTTTAAAAAATCAATGTATATAATAATATTTTAATACAATATAATCTATAATATATTATCTTATTAATAACTAATATAATAATATAATGAATGAATACTAAAAATAACAAAATTAAATATCAAAAAATAATGAAATAAATAATAATCCTAAAGTAAAATCAATAATACCTACCGTCGACCTACAATAACTAGCAACTCCAGGAATCCAAAATCGCAGCCAATATAGATCTATTTGGTAACATTGCCGTCTGGAGACATGACGTAAAGGCACGACTCCGACAGCAAACAATGATTCTACAAAGGAGTCAATAGATCAAGACTATGTAAGAAATCGGACAAACAGCAATTGAGGAAACCATTTACAGCAAGAGAATGTTTTAAGGAGCGATGATTGGTAATTATATTCACAGCAAAGAAGCTGTGCGATGAGGCAATTACCATCTGCAATTTATATTGGACAACTATCTAATTGGTGATTGGAGAAAACCATGGGATCGAGACATCCTTTCAGAGCCATTTAGGGGATAGAATCTTCTGACAAACATGCTGCTAATAACAGGGAGCAAAACTAATCAGATGGGATGAGCATTCACTGAGAGGGGTGAATCAATAAGATATTCATTCGTGGTTCATGGAAGCATGGAAGAAAAACCATGTGAGATAGCAGAGGTCGCTGCAATGGATACCATGTCATTTGGTTGCCAGATGAGCGGATATACCGTGAGCTGCAGAAAATTATATTGACCAAACATTCAGGATTCCGTGTGTACCAGGTGACATATATACCGCAGCTCAAGGGAAGATTAAGTTAACTGATTTACGAGTAAATAAAGATCCACTAATGCAGAGATTAGTTAGAGGGAAAGGTGTGTTCCCTAGAAGCTGATTAAAAAATTAGCCAAAGAGGTGAGATCTGTTAATGATAATGAAGAGTTGCAAGTTTACTCTTCATGGCATATAAAAGGAGTTCTAAATATCAATTCAGGACAATCGAATATATTACATCTTCTCCTTATTCTAGTCGGTGATCCCTTCACCATACTAAACCAAAATATCAGTAAGCAAATTACATAAACTTAAAGATTAGCAAAACATCCACAAACAACACTAGAACCATATAATCTACACTGCCCAACTAAAGCCATACTTTCAACCCCTATATACCATCCTTGTCTCAAACATTCTTACCCACAATATTGATTGGATTGTGTCACTAAGGCATTGATATTAAAAGTGGTTTTTCTAATAAATCCATACACAAGACATTGACATTTATGTTACTCTATATAATTAATGTTACTCTATCAAATATTCTAGTAAATTGGCAGTCATTCTTACGTAACATCAAGATAACTCACTGTGCATGGATTCTTCATTTATTTGAAGAATATTATCACTATACATTTGTGGAAAACAAAAAAAGAAATTTGATTATAAGTCATGGATAAAAAGAAGCCTTTTGCAAACGAATTAAAAGAAATCAGTTCTAGCTCCCATAGGATTGGAGAGGGAACATTACATTATAATATTACTATATTAATATATTATATCATACTTTACTAATTAATATATTGTATTCTTCCATTATTATGTTAATATTATATTTAATTTAATAATAAATTTATTTGTTCATCAATATATTTTTGTTATTTATTATTAGCATCCTCTTATCGCACAGTTCTGTTCTTTAGAGTTGGTTTTTGATTCAACATATAAAAAAAAAAGCCTTAGGTGGATAGCACATGCATAGAACTACTGAATGTGCAATGACCACAACTGGTGTGCAAATGTCTGTTGAGTCATGTGCAGCAGCACGTGATAATGCACTGACATACACAAAAGGAGTGGGTGATGTAGTGCGAGCTTCTGCAATAGCCTAGAGTGCTAGGGAGACAAACGTAACATGCTCAGTTTTCAATGGTTCTCCTTTTGCGAGAAGCAACTAAAACAAAACATAGGTACCTATAGAGCTTCAAATAGTCATATAAAACCATATGTAGCCATTTAATACCATTAATAAAACATAACGCAATGGAAGAAAAAATGCTTCAACTATAATCCTTAATAACAAATTAATAGTAAACAACCAGATGGAAAAATACCTAGGCCATTACAAATGACTAACCTGACAATATCATCACCTATCTCTGGTGTGACACTAATGCTTCTTTTTCTTATTCGACGGGATTCTGATGGTGACTGATGATCAGACCTACCATATAGTAAAAACAGTAAATCAGAGAAAATATAACGAAAACAATATCAATAGAAAGGATGCCACAGATGTTGTCAAGCCAGACCAACATTTATTGCAATAATTCTTACATTGCACATACAGTTTCATGGAGGATTTTTTAGCAAAAAATTTGTGGAAAATTAATCACCATAAAATTAATCAACAATTCCCCTTTAGACATTTGTTCACACAATATATTGAACCTTGCCGCAATGAACTCAAATTAAATCTAGAACATTCTAAGAGAAACATATGAGAACGAAGAGAACAAATCCTATCACAAATCTTATGCAATAATAAAACATAGAATTTTATTCTGAAAGAAAGATATGCACAGCTTGGTGCTTTGTAACAACTGAATAAATGCATGGAAATCTCGATTGGAGCTCAAGGAATTTATCAAGAGGATTATATGCACAAGTACACCACATTGTGAAAATCTTGCTGTAAAAAAAAAGATACTTTTGGCATTTCATATAAATTGCTAATACACATACAAAAATAATTCAAACATACAAACCATCTGCCAAGGAACTCAAGAACCCTTTGAAGCCAATCCAAAATCATTGAAAACACATGACAAAATGAACACATTCCTCAAGAAAAGAGTATATGGAGATTGTCTTCACTACTAGAACTAATTCTCTACTCAAATGCGCAAACTCATATAGCTCTAGTTGTTTTTCATACCTACGATTACTTGAGTTGTTTCTCCCCAGACCAGACATGATGATATCATGATAGTGTATCTGACCATAAAAATAAGTACAGAAAACGAAAATCAACCTAACAAAATGCATTTAAAGATCAAAGCCACATTATTTTCAAATTTACATGTTTAGTAACATGTAAGTTTCCCATGAATCTTTCAATCCTGCAAACCACTGGTATAGAAACTTGTTTGCAGCTTTCTGTAATGCTTTCCCAAAGCAGAACCTTTTAAATCGCCAAAAACAGGGATTGAAAACTTGAAGGTTTAGAGATATTAGTTTTCTACAGTCCGTAGAGTTTAAGACCAAGAATTCCAGAAAAATTGCAAACAAAAGATTGGAAATTTGATATTCCAAACCAGAAAATTTCATTCATTGGCAAATTAATGATAAGAAAGCAGATCAGTCCTTTCAAATCCAAGCTAATGTAGCTTTATGGGGAATCTCTCCAAGTGTTGATTTAGGAAGAGTATAGAAACTTGGCCAAAACTAACAGGTTACATGATGTAGAAACTGGCTGAGAAGTCAATATTAAAAAAGAAACTATTTAACATAATGGATATGATCCTCAAATGGATATCTGTTTACGAAGAAGCAAAAACAATTGGATGTTAATTTTACATTTAAATAGTACACTGCAGGTTAGACTTTAATAATTAGTAAATAAACATTTGAAACAAATGCTAGTATTTGCAAGTTTCCCATAAATAGTTGGTTGTTGATTAGTTTGGTAATTATTCACAGAAACGAATATATCAGCCTGTGCCAGTTCATTGTAATATTATCCAGATTGAATGGAGAAGTGAATCCTGGTGAAACCAATAAAATAAAACACTGGATTGATATGCAGCAAATTAACTGCTGCACTCAAGTCCCATTGACCTACTTTTGGTCATCGTGGTCGTTGATATAATCTGTCTTTGTGCATGCCCCATCAGTTTACAACGTGAAATTAAAACAATTGATCTCATGAGCCTGCGAGGAGAAGTGAACACTGCAAAGAAGAAACAGAAGTCTATAATGGCAGAATGGCACGTCCATACTCCAAATGCCAAAGTCTTAGGGTAAACAGCCTGTGTGGGGATGAGAGTTGCTGCCAGTTTAAACATGAACTGCCAGTCTGAATGTGCAACTGTCACAAATAAAGATGAATTTGGAAGGTTTGAGCGAGATTAGTTTGTGAGAGATTTAAGGACATGTACAAATTCTCATACATTATTTTCCAACAAATAGTTGAGCCTATTAAAAGCATATTCTAACATAAAACCTGCATATTCCTTCACTACGCCTGTAGTGCAGGCATAACATTCAATACAAAAGTTATTTATGCCATTTCAACTAATGAAACAATAAATTCACTCCCAGTAATCCAGAGCTTTTGCTTTCTGTTACACACAGCAGTTATCTGGGCAGCTTAATGTCTTATCAGTTAAGCATTATCACCTAAAGCGAGCTGTACATTACATTTGCAAATTTCGATCAAAGAGGGGCACAAAACTAAAATTACTTGAGGCATGAAACTATTGATTCTTTAAGTTTGCATTCATATTATTAAGAGACGTGCAATACAGAGATAAAAAAGTCGGTGTTTGAAAAATTCAGGAATGCCATGTGGAAAAGATAAATAGAGAGAAAAAAAGCATACTTTGTAATGTCCACGACATAATTAAATAATTCAATTAAAATTGTGTTGTATGGCCTCGAAATTAATAATAATATCTTTTCGGGCCCCCTCTTATTTATTAGTTAGTTATGATTTTTGGCTGTTGGCTCATTTGTAACCCTTCGGGAAGTTTCCCGGAGCGCTTATATAAGGCCGAGTTAGTTATAGTTGTAAGTATGGTGAGTTTAATATTTTCTTTGTATTTGTGAATTCCAATTGGAGTTCAGTACTGTTGCAGTTTCGGAGGTGTATGATCCTCCCTATTCTGTATTTCGCAGTTTCGGTGGGACTCGCACCTCGCCCTATTCTGCCTTTCGGTCTAAATCTGTAATATCTTCATTCAAGGATAAGTTTATAACCAAGTTCCAGATTAAGCAATTACTTTGTTGGTGTCAATCCATTACTATTATAATTCCCTGTGTATTGGCAAAACATTTATCCAATCGGAAATCTGTATGAGTTTTCATCTTGTGCAAACCTGTATGTTGCATTTATCCATTGGCAGATCTCTGTAACTATCGTACTGTGGTTGTGAAGGTTGTACGGTACAAGCCGTACCTGTATGGTGGCACCAAGTACCGCATTGTGAGAGCATCGAGACATTGTTGTACGGAGTAAAGACCCAACCGTACGAGTAGAGCATTGACTTATCCGTACAAAGGAAAGCATTGACCATACGGGTCCTACCGTACAAAGGAAAGATTTTCCATATGGAAGAGGCAAGGTCACGAGCAGGAGGGCGGTCGTACGGGTTAGTGTCGTACAAGTGGGGCCATGTCTGTACGGTGGAACTACTGTATGAAGTTGTTGAATGTCGTACGAAGGTTGTACGGACATATTGTTTTTGTGTTGAACCGTCGCTAGAGGCGTGAACAGAGGAGTCGTACAGGGTTCTGCCTCGCAGGAACATTACAATGGTATCATAGCTGATGATTTTGCCAGCCTGTCGGGTAGTACATGCAGTAAGAGCTCATAGTATACACCATAAGGAGATACCGTTCTATGGAGAGAATGGGGGAACCACAGGATCCTGCTACTGAAATCATGACATTGTTAGGGGAGCTAACCAAAAGTCAAGCTCAGCTCAATGAAACCATGGTCAAAGGGGCACAACGACAACATCTCATAGAGACATTGCGAAGATTGGTAGAAGGTACAACAAATGGAGATCGTAATGGACATGGCATAAATTCCATCACTGGAAACACACGGCGCTTCCATTCTCAATCGATGATAGCGACTTTTCTCCAAAGAACAGAAGCACCTCGGGGAGAGCAATAACCCACTTTCCAAGAGTTGCAAGAGCAGTTGAAACAATACTGGAGGAATGAGGATCTGGAGGGAGACATATCGTTCAAGGATTATGTAGATCTTCGAATGAGATACTCGAGCGGCAAGAGTTGTGGAAACTACAACGATGATATCAAACGGAAGGTTGGCAAGACAAAATTGTCATCATTTGATGACACCGGGAACACATCAGCACAAGCATTGGTAAAGAAAGTGGATACCTACTTCCAACTCATTCCCATCCCGAAAGATGAGGCCATCAAATTTGTAGCACTTCACCTAGAGGGAATCGTTCACGAATGGTGGCATCATGGAATGGTCACCCTCGGCCATGCTCAAGTAAGGATCCACGAAGAGACTTATAGACCGCTTTAACAGAAACGATCCAGAGCTAAGTTTCAAGGAACTGACTAAATTGAAGCAATCCAAACCAGTAGACAATTGCATTACAAAATTCCAGAGTGTCTATCTTGGTGACAGACATCTCGGAGAGGACAGTGGTGGTATTGTTCATGGACGGGCTAATGGAACCCTTGAAAGGTTGGCTCAAACGGGTCAACCCTAGCACACTCACCTAGGCGATTAAGAAGGTGTGTGACATGGCTACCTCATCTTCTTCCAAAAGTTACACACAAGCCAAACGGCCACTCGCACCAAAGGAGAAAGACAACAGACCAAACCCGAAGAAGCCATCATTGTATGAGGCAACAATTAGGAACTCAGAGGAAGAAAACTCGGGCACACCTAAAGGGAGGCATGGGAGCCAAGGCACCGACGCTTACGCAAGGGGAAGATCCATTACATTGAGGTGATGTCCGACAACGAGGAAGAGAATGAGGAGTCTGAGCAACCAAACGAGGAGTCTGCACAAGAAACAAATCATGCGGAGAGAATTTCCACACTGGTGCGGAGGGTAGGCATCATTGCAGCACTAGCTGGCACCCCAAGGTGCAGTGCATTTCGAGTACGTGGTACCATAGTAACAAGAATCACCATGAAATCGCCTGAATCGCCGGTTTAGCGATTTGATTCAGGACCACCGATTTTTTATTAATCGGTGAATCAAATCGCTGATTTCATCGGGATGAATCACATAAATCGCTGATTCAGGGATTCATCCAAAAAATTGCGTGAATTGCCAAAAATCAGTTGCAGGTTATCTTCTCAACAGAATAAGACCGTTGATTTCTGAAGTTTGATTGTGTATAGTTGAGGATTTGATTTTGGGATCAATTGCTCACATGAAGGTTGAAATCTTGCCATGCAATTAGGGTTATGCTTTTTGTTTCTCTCTGTAATCCTACCAACCTTGAAGGTCATAAGTGATCATTGAATAAAAGGGATTTTCTCTACTGTTTGTGTCATTTTTGCAAGCTAGTGTACTGACATCATTATTAATTGTTTCTGTGGTTCTATTAGGCACAAATGATGCTTTCATTATCTATACTAACATATCTGATTTTTGTTAGAAGATTAAAGCACTTAAATAGTAAATTTTGCAGCTTGTTGCCGATGCTTATAGTTAAACTAAATCCTAAGAAGTCCAGTTCGTCCATCGACCCACCCGGACCAGGCCAAGTTCAAACTTCGGCTCGCCGAACGTGGGCCCGCTGAAAAATAACTCTCGATGCCTTTACAAAATAATTAAAGTTCGTTGAGCTTTCGGGGGCGCTGCCCCTCAACCCTCCCCTGTACTGCAACAGAGAGGGCACAAGGGGGGGCGCTGCCCCTTGAACCCGTCTTGGGGGCTTTGCCCCCAAACCCCCATTTAATAATTTGGGGTGGAAACTGCGCCAATAAAAGTGAGGAAAAAATTAACCTTAGAGCCTTATTAGGCTCCATATAGAAGATGGTGATGATGGAGAAGAAGAATATCAATAAATTATTAATCCATTAGTTGAACTTCAAACAATCATACTTGAACTGATGTTATGATTTAATTTTAATGTTTTGAATCTTTGATGTTGAACTTTAACTTGAAGTATATGATGGTATGATCATGATTCATGATGCTACGATTACAAGTGTTTTTGTTGTTTAAATGTTTTTATGATACTATGTGACATTCTAATCTTAACTATTTGATGATGTTAAAGTGTGTTTAAGTTATATTCAATAAAGGGTGCATGAAATAAGTTTTAAATTGTTAAAATCTCTAAATTTCAAGGGTTTTTTAAATTTGCCGATTCGTGGCTGATTCATGGCCGATTCACGATTCTATTCGGCCTTGCCGATTCCGATTCTCGTTACTTTGCGTGTTACACTCCACGGACAGCAAGTCGTAGTTAGGCTCGACAATGGGGCCTCGCTCAACTTCATCAACTCATCACTCGTCACCCGAAGAGGTTTGCGTACAAAAGAACATGAAGGATTCGAAGTCAAGGTGGCGGGAGGAAATCTTTTTTCATGCACTCATATGGTTCCGCAATTGAGCATCACCGTGGGAAACTACACAGTGACAGACAATTTCTTTGTGGTAGATTTGGATGACACGGATGTGATAGTGGGCATTCAATGGCTGGAGACCCTCAACCAATACACACAAAGCTTCAAGACGATGGAATTCTCATTCGAAGTGGATGACAAGGTAGAATTCTCATTCAAATGTCGATATCAGAATGTTGATAGATGACATTGATGACGATCTTACAGAGTATGGTTGTCATTGTTGGCAAACCATTACATAGATAAGAAAGTTTTCTGTAAGTAAATGAAGGTATACCAACCCGTACGCAGTAATAACCAATCGGTAACGAGAAGTTCAGTCAGAAAGGTAACCGGTGAACAGAAGAACAGGTGAAGGACAAATTAGTAAAACAAGACAAGTATGCTATCGGTACATTGGAAGGTGTAAAGACAACAGGTATACTAAGATTTGTGACCGCGCCACTTAGGTCACACCGGTAAAGGCATACGTGAAGACACCACCAACCGCTCAGTTTAGTGAACAGGTAAACGTAAAGGTTATTGAACAATTTTGATTACTTAGTCAAATCGGTTACGACGGTGCACGATTCAATGAATCTGGACAACATGAAAAACGTAGTACACTGTTTAAAGAGTTGAATAAGTTAATTCTTAGGTAGTTGTGCACATATCTGATTATGAATTCAAGGTATATTCTGACCAATGATATTGAAGGAATATTTCACATTGGAGATAACAAGTTGAAATTTGTTATGGATGACGCGGTAAGATTTTAATGTTGCGATGAGCTAGTTATGATTGATAATGCTATTTTTGAGGGAGTCAGAAACCCTAATTAGGTATACAATCGAAGGTAAAAGGCTATAAGATGATAGTTCTTGCTATTGTGAAAAAGTGATGTTGTTAAGAATACTAGAAGTGTTGTTGAAAAAAAAGATCTTGGACAGCGATAACAGAGCTATTTACAGAGAAGATTTAGGACAGGATTCAGAAAAAGAACAAAGCATCAAAGGATCTTATTAGCGTTCAACAGTGCATATCACAGGTCAGATTTTATTGTTGTATTCCTAATAGTCTCAACAAGATAAAATCCCTTAACCGGGTAGTCTCTAGCAAGACTTCATTGTAAATCCCTTAACAGGGTGAGCACTGTAATAGTGGGATTAAATCATCTAACAAGGTAGTCTGTAATAGGACTTTAGATACTTCTAGCAATGTATCAGTCACTCCTAATAGGGTGAGTCACCTAGAAAGTGACATATTGTAAGCTCCCAACAGAGCACTCTTTTCTACTGCAGTGAGAAGTTTGTGGGTTTCATCCCCACCACGGTTTTTCCCTCTGACCAACGGTTTCCACGATAAAAATCAAAGTGTTATGTGTGTGCATCTGTTGTTACTATATTCATTGCACTTTTACTTTACACTTATAGTTATACGCTTATTAGTTTGGAAGTTTCTTTTACTGCTATTCAAAGGTATAAGTAGAAGTCTAAAAGTTTTATCAGTCCTGATCCACCCCCCACCCTCTCAGTACATATTATTTCCTAACAGATGGAATTCTCATTCGAAGTGGATGGCAAGGTGGTTCTAAAAAGAATGTCAAATATTGGCCCAAGGGAGATTTCAGCCAAACAAAGGGAAGAAATTTTCAGACATGATGAGGTCGTTTGGGCGGCACACTGCTTGGTCTCAACCGAACCCGTGAGCATACAACAAGCATAATACCATGATCACGAGCTTCAGGCGGTGTTGGGCAAGCACAGTTTGGTTTTCGCTAACATTCCACCTAGTACTCCCCCACACAGAAGCTTTGAGCACACCATCAAGCTGGAGGAAGGAGCCAAGCTAGTTATCACCACGCCCTATCGCCATTCTAAGAAATTCAAACAATAGATAGAGAAGACGATCCAGGAACTCCTCAACAAAGGATGGATCATGCCCAGCTCTAGTCCCTTCGCATCCTTGGTAGTTTTGGTAAAGGATGGGTCCCTCAGGATGTGTGTCGACTATCGTGTATTGAAAAAGAAGACTATCAAGAATCGATACCCCATTCCGAGGATCGATGAGTTGTTGGACGAACTACATGGAGCAGTCTATTTCTCCAAAATTGATCTTTGCTCCAGATACCACTAGATCCAAATGAGGGAGCAAGATGTCGAGAAGACAGCATTCCGTTGCCACTACGNGATGGGTCCCTCAGGATGTGTGTCGACTATCGTGTATTGAAAAAGAAGACTATCAAGAATCGATACCCCATTCCGAGGATCGATGAGTTGTTGGATGAACTACATGGAGCAGTCTATTTCTCCAAAATTGATCTTTGCTCCAGATACCACTAGATCCAAATGAGGGAGCAAGATGTCGAGAAGACAGCATTCCGTTGCCACTACGGACACTACGAATTCTTGGCCATGTTGTTTGGGTTGACCAATGCTCCGGCCAATTTCCAGGCCTGCATGAACCACATCTTCAACAAGCAATTGCACAAGTTTTTGTTGGTATTCTTCGATAACATACTCATTTACTACAAGACCTGGGAGGAACATCTGAGACATTTTGAGGAAGTATTAGGAATCATGGAGTTGCATTCATTGTTTACGAAAAGGTCCAAATTTGAGTTTGGAATGAACGAGATCTTGTACTTGGCTCATGTCATCAATGCCCGAGGGGTACAGGTGCATCAACAGAAGATTCAGGCAATTCTGGATTGGCCACCACCCAAGACACTCTCAGAGCTATGTGGATTCTTCGGATTGTGCAGTTATTACAGAAGATTTGTAAAAGGATTTTCATAGGTTGGAGCACCACTGGCAGATTTGAAGGGAGTTTTCCATTGGGATGAGCAGGTACAACAAACCATCGACAAATTGAAGCGAGTCATGAGTACATGTTCGGTGCTAGCATTACCTGACTTCACTCGACCCTTCGTCCTAGAGTGTGATGCCCCTGGTGAAGGCATTGGAGCCGAGCTAATGCAAGACTGTCACCCCATCGCATTCGAGAGTTCAAATCTCTCAAGAGTTGAACAACTGTACTCCATCTATGACAAAGAGATGCTTGCCATCATGCATGCACTGGCTAAGTTTCGACATCACCTCGTTGGAGCAAAGTTTGTGTTGCAGCACCTCGTTGGAGCAAAGTTTGTTGTGCGGACAGACCACAACAGCCTGCGATATTTTCTGGAACAGAAGGATTTGAATGGAAGGCAACAGAAATGGGTGAGTCAAATCCAAGCATATGATTTTCATATTGAATACGCGAAGCGCAAGAATAATGTGGTAGTTGATTCTCTGTCAAGAAGACTGGCTATATATTCACTGTCACAGATCTTGGCAGATTGGAAGGCACATATGTTGGTCGAGTACTCCAAGAATTCTTTTGCATGCAAGGTGATCGATGGACAACTACAGGATGACAAGTACAAGGTGGTTGACGACATCATCTACTACAAAGAGAGAATTTATCTTGTACCCGAATCAAAGATCAAGGAGAAGATCCTGAGGGAAGTTCATGAGTCACCTCTCGCTGGACACCCAGGGTACCTCAAGACATATAGGCAAGTGCGGGAGAGGTTCACTTGGAAGGGCTTGAAGGATAATGTCCTCCAATACGTACAGGAATGTTCCACTTACTAACAAAATAAATCTGAGCATACCTTGCCTGAAGGATTACTACAGCCCCTACCAATAACTGATCAAAAATGGGAGGGCATTTCGATGGAATTCATCACTGGGCTTCCGATAGTGCAAGGGAAAGATTGCATTTATGTGGTGGTGTACCGTCTGACCATGTATCCCCATTTCTTTGCCATTACCACAGGGTTCCACGCAACTCAAGTGGCCGAGTTGTTTTTCCAAGAGGTGTTTCGCTTACATGGCCTTCCACAAAACATAATCAGTGACAGGGATAGTTGTTTCCTCAACACCTTTTGGATGGAATTATTTCGGTTGGCAGGTACAGAGCTGTCGCCGAGTACGAGCTACCACCTGTAGATGGACGGATACACGGAGATTATGAACAAATGCCTGGAAGGTTATCTCAGGAACTATGTTTCAGCACAGCAGAAGGAGTGGGTATGTTGGTTGCACTTAGGAGAACATTGTTACAACATTACCTATCACATGTCGATAGGCATGGCGCCCTTCGAGGCAATTTATGATTATGAGCCTTTGTCATTTGTGGATCTGGCATTAAGCGACAGTCGTGCACCGAGAGCCAAGGACTGGCTGCAAGAAAATTTGGATATCCTGTGCTCTGTCAAGGACAACCTATAGAGAGCTCAGAATCAGCAGAAGATGTATGCCAACCGACACAGAGTAAAGCGGAGTTCTGAGGAAGGAGATTTGGTTTACCTTCGGCTACAGTCGTACCAACAATCATCCTTGAAGAAAAGTGGTGCCGAGAAGTTCAGCTCGCGCTTCTATGGACCTTACAGAGTGATTAGGAGGGTGGGTTAATTTGCCTACGAGTTGGAGCTTCCCAAGGGAAGTCAAATTCACAATGTCTTTCATGTTTCATGCCTTAAAAGGGTGGTCGAACAACGTGTCATGGTTTCGGAGGAACTCCTGCCCATGGACGAAGAAAGAAAACTTATTCTGGAGCCAGCACAGATCATCGACGTCACAGAAACGAAGTTGAGGTCGCGCAGCATCAAATAGTACCTAGTTCGTTGTAAGTATCTATCAATTGGGGATGCCACATGGGAAGGCAAACAAATATTGGAGCATTCGAGCCTAAAAATGCTTGAGGGCAAGCAATTCTCGGGACGAGAGGACTGTACTGTCCCCGACATAATTAAATAATTCAATTAAAATTGTGTTGTATGGCCCCCTAAATTAAAAATAATCTTTTCGGGCACCTTTTATTAGTTCAGTTTTTTGGTCGTCAGCTCATTTGTAACCCTCCAGGAATTTTCACGGAGCCCATATATAAGGTCGAGTTAGTTATAGTTGTAAGTATGGTGAATTTGATATTTTCTTTGTATTTGTGAATTCCAACTGGAGTTCAGTACTGTTGCAGTTTCAAAGGTGTAACATCCTCCCAATTCTGTATTTGGAAGTTTCGATGGGAGTCGCACCTCACCCTATTCTACCATTCAGTCTAAATCTATAATATCTTCATTCAAGGATAAGTTTGTAATCAAGCTCCAAATTAAGCAATTACTTTGTACGTGTCAATCCATTACTATTCTAATTCCCTGTGTATTGGCAAAATATTTATCTAGTCTGAAACCTGTATGAGTATTCATCTTCTGCAAAACTGTGTTCCATTCATCCATTGGCGGATTTTTGTTACTGTCGTATTGTGGTTGTGAACACTGTACGGTACAAATCGTACATGTACAGTGGCAAAAAGTACCGCAAGGTGTGAGCATCGAGACACTATCGTACGAAGTAAAGACCCAACCATACCGGTAAAGCATTGACATCACCGTACGAAGGACATTGACCATACGGGTCTTACCCTAAGAAGGAAAGACTTGTAATACGGAAGCGGCAAAGTCACGAGCAGGAGGGTGGTCATACAAGTTAGTGTCGTACGAATGGGGCCCTATCCATATGGTGGAACTACCGTAAGGAGTTGTTGAATGTCGTACGGAAGTTGTACGAGCATATTGTTTTTGTGTTGAACCGTCGCTAGACGAGTGAACAAAGGAGCCGTACGGAGTTGTGCCTCGCAAGAACATTACATACTTCATCAAGGAATTTAATCCCATGTAGAAGCATGATGAACAAGTTTATTTGAGATCTAAAATTAAGGTCAACAATAAAATTTTCAATGCACAAGTGAGGACTAGCCCACAACATCTAAGATATGTAACAGGTAGATGTGTGGAGCCCAAAGAGGATTGGTGAGAGAGGACATCCATTTTCAACAGCAAGGGTGTGGGGAAAACTGAATGGCATTTCATCAAGCAGTGTGCAGCGTAAGAAGATATCCTTAGTCAGTTCGATCATGACTTAAATCTGGACAATTTAAATGAGCTTTTTGAGGAAAGGCTTCATAGAAAAGTGAGTTTCTTAATCAAGATTCATAACAGAAAAACCAGCATGGAAACCAATTTTAAAACAGATTAATATGGTGTATGTTCATTCCTTAGACTGCTGGGTCTCGTGGACGTCATTAAAATTCCTTCATTCATTCAATATAAAATTGGAGGTGTTTGCTTTGAAAAGTTTCATAAAACAGGTTTTAAAGTATAATTTTCTTTGTAAAAAATCACATTAGTAGATCGTCCAATTGGTACTAAAGGTGTTATGATGCAACTGTATAGTTTGAATCATACTTTAATAACAGACTTATCAATTACTAGTGTGACCCATAAAATATGAAAACTCGAGACTCGGACATTATTTGGCAAACCATCAAATTTACGGAACATTATAAATTAATTAATTAATTAATTAAATATGTTCCAAAATCTTGCATATTAATGAATTTAATAGTTTATGGAAAAAATTATTAATTTTCTTCATCTACATCCTAACAAGAAAATTCATCTTAGTGAAGGAAACTAGGGATGCACAATAAGAGAGTGATAGCAGAAAGCACCGACTGATTCACTTCTAGACAAGGAAATCAACATAACCAACATGCTTGAAGATGCCTACATAAGATTAACAAATGTGTTTCAATTAAAATTCCAGAGACCTGTCTTAAAGAATGTGGTAGGTCTGCCTGCTTCTTCCACCAAGCCACTTTGGCAAGAAGACATGCCAATTGTACATTAGTACCTACTTCAGAGGACAGAATTCTCATCACAAATCTCATGGATACCAAGAGAAAAGAGGTGGATTTCTATCAATATATGTTATCTTCTGATAGCCCCAAGAATGTAGCAGTAGCAATCACTAAATCAATCAAAACCAAGAAAATGGTGTTGGTTTCTTTTTCCAAAAGCGGATTCATGAAAGTTCATTAAGGAGTGTCATCCTATTTCACATTGATTTACAAGTTGATCAACAAAACTTCTAGCTAAGCAATTCAAGCTACTGATTTCTCTCATTATCTGTCTGCACCAAGCATTCTTTATCGTAGGTGAACAAATCTTAGATACTGTAATAATGGTCCATAAATTGCCCTATTCAATTTAGGGCAATAAGGGCAAAAAGACAGTTATCAAGTTGGACATAAGCAAAGCATTAAAAAGAGTTGACTCGGACATTTTACTGAATAAAAACATTTCATTTACAATAATATAAATAAACCTTAAACTTCAACATACAAATAATGGGTGGAGAGCAATCACACCCCAAGAGTTGACATTAAAATTTTAAAAAGACCCAAGAAAGCCAGAGGGCAAGACACACACGATAACTTAACCACAGTTCACAAATGACATGATAATAATAACAATTATTAAATTCAAACCCCAAGGGCACCATGAATCATAAACCGTAATGTGAAATATTATTTTATTGGGTTGATATTAAATTTAGAGGAAAGAGTTGCTTTATATTATAAAATGAAATTATTAAAAAATTAAAGTGGCATTATTAAAAATAACTGTAAAGTCATGAAGTGACTTTATTAGCAAGACATAAAATAAAATCGATTTTATTAAAATTATTTTTCCTCCTAGGCTGTGTGGACCCCCTTGGAGAGGGAAACATTTATTAAAAATCACACATTGAGATTTGAGGTCCAGGGCAGCTTGAGAAATTAATATAAAAGGGTCCTCTATCTCTTCCAATGGTCATTACACGATTTATGCTATTTGATATTCTCCGTAGTTGCTGGTCATGACAAGGGCAGCCAATTCTGGGGACGAAAACCCTTGGAAATTAGTGGAGTGGACAGAAACCCAACTCCAAGTACAGAGGTGGATTCATCCAGGATTGATCATTGAGCTTATTTGCAGGTTTTGGAATATATTCAATCTTCAAACAGCTAGGACTTGGAGTTATTTGCAGGTTGAAGGCAATACCATTTCAGTCTCGGAGACCTTCGGACATATTTTATCATCAAGGTTGCAGGCAAGCATGTGAGAGATTTTTGTACAGGTTTGAAGGATTTTCATGGTAAAAATCTCAACATAAGAGGCACGGAAATTTATATCAGAGGCCTGCAATTTTATTACAGTCCAAGGTTAATGGTTGTTTTGTCACTTTTTGGGAGCTACGAGTTCATCGGTTCATCCCTAGCCCTAGCCGCCTCATTCTAGGGTCTATCTGTTTAGATTTGTGGAGTTTGGATCAACATTGAAGAAGGGCTTCATCTAAAGACTTCCAGGGCAGCGCTTCAAGTTTTACATCAGTCATTAATCTGTCATTATTGGAGTGGCCAGCAAGTGAGTTATTCATTGCAAGGACTAGGGCAATATTGGTTGGGGTTCGGAAGACTTGAGCACTCAGTTCATTATGTGCAAAGGTCTGAGAATATACATATCAAACTTCTATTTTGTAATCAGACTTCAACATTTTAAACCTAGTTCTAATCCGGGTATGCCCTAAGTGTTTTATGATTTAATCTGGATCATATACGCTGCTGTTATATTATTATAATTTATTAGGTCATTATCAGCAATATGTGCTTGTCAATTTGTTATCTTTTCAATGTTTCATCTACGTTGCATGGCAATATCATAAATGAAAACATAACACTGAAAACCCAATCCAAACTCTGTAAAACAATCTCAGAAACAGACTAAGCAGGGATTCTTACATAAACAGATGCAACCAAATCAAATTAAGAGCTGGGGACAACCAGCTCTAAAGTCAACAAAGGCAAAGGTCAGTTGAACATTAATTGCACAATACCGTTCGCATATAATCTAACAATTATATAACAAATAGGACACAAAATTTACGTAGAAACCCTTACAAGAGAAAACATAGATACATCTTGTTTATATGAAACTCTTACAAACTTTGTAGGTGCCAATCCCCTCTTAAATGATTTGCAAGCACCAACCTACTGGAAACATCAATCCCCACAGTTTGTAGGCACCAACCCCCACTAATAAGCACAAACTTAGCAACAAACATCAACGTCTCAATTAGGAACCACCAACTTCCAAAGTAAAACTAGGTTCCACCTTCTTGCATGTTGCACCTTCACTGGATGACGGTCATATCTATCTCCATCAAAATTTTCTTAATCACTCCATCATTACCTCCTTATTAACTCCATGATTGATATATCTTCCAATGATTTCTTATTCTTGAATAATCTTAATTATTTATTGAATGGTCTCAGCTCTTCAACATGTCTCTTGAATATTCCTATCCAAATATTCAATTATTAATGCTCATTCACTTCATTGTCCTATATTACTCTTATTTCCTTCATGCTAAACACTTCAAGCTATTCTATGAATCTATTCTCTTCTTCAACTTCACTCACTCATATCTCCTCCATATTCTATAGTATTCTATCTCCTTAAAATCTGTGTGTTTGGATGATAGAACTTCTTGTTTTTCACACACTTCTTTCATCACACAAATCTTACTCCTTTTATATCTTTGTCTCTTGTAATATGCCAAGTATGCAACAACAAGAAAAACAAGCCAAAACACAATATGCTCGAAAGGAAATTGCCACAATAGTTTTATATTCAGATAGGAAACTTGATTAAAACCAAGAATTTTGTGCACTTTGGTCTGCAATCGATCATCCACGTCGGAAATTTCGATAGAAATGATTGATGATTGGATTAACGGAGGTTAAAAAGCTACAAATCTTCTGACTGGGTCCCTCATATTATCTTTCCACTCTGCTGATGATGATGAAAAGGCCAGTGACTCAATGGCTTCTAAAGATTTAGAAGTCTGGACTTGGTGCAATGATAATGATACTGTAGGATACCTGTCTGCCAGTGAGATGCTGGCAATATAGGAAACAGAAAGTACAGCTCGGTATCAATGTCAGTGTGTTCAGCGATCTGCAGTGATTCTTCTTCCTTGAGCTCAATAACAATGTGTGTGCTGTTGCTGCAATCCTCTACCACGTGCGTAATAACAATGCATGTATTGTTTCAGCGATCTTCTACATCAAGCTCAATAGCTAAGCTCAGAAATCTGTAAATGATGATCAATATTTGAGCTATGATCTGCGAATAACATTTCTGTCCTCTGCCCGATCAACCTCTGATCATATATGATTAGATATATCTGATTTCCACAAACAATTTCTAGGTGCGCTCTGATATGCAATGGATGGAATCTTCGATCTCTTTGTTTGTGGCAATAATAGAATAATCTGAGATATTTTGCCTTCGCATAATTTTATCTCCTCAGGAAGACTTCAAAAAATTGTCAAAATAAGCAGACTAGGGACGGTCTTAAACCTCCGAAACTGTGAATATAATTCAATATTCCAAACTTGGAATTGCAAGGAAAGAAGGAATCATTGATGATGAATGTCTCCTCCAAGAGTCGATTATAAATAGGAGTATGTTCCCTCTATAACCAGAAGCAAGTGGGCTCCGTATTTGAATTTAAGTGGCCCGTCGAATTAAATCAAGGCGTTTTGTCCATACAACTGCCGATGTCAATTCCCTAGCATTACTTAATAACCCAAGGGAATGGGAATGGGCTATTATGTGGAATCCACATAGGGCCGCGTTAAGTAAACTGTGATATGACAGTCTCCCCTTCCCGTAATTGCTTGCCTACAAGCAATTTCAGATTACGATGCTCTAATATCTGTACATTCCCCCATGCACCTTTGTTTGTGGTGCCTAACAGTGTTTAAAATTGCCTGTACCTTTGTTTGAGGTGCCCAACCTTGGTGTTTAGTGTCTCTTTTTAAGGAGTTAGCATTTAATTAAGTTGTTTTACTTAAAGAGGCCGACCCCCATAGAGCTTTGTGCCCCCTTTTGAATATAAAGAAAAATTAAATAGAAATTGAAATGCTGCCTGTAGTCGGCTGACAAGCCGACGGGTAGACTAGTATCATATAGCCGACATGACCTTCGGGAACTTTCCGAAAGGCCTCCAGGAGTAGTATAAGTACACCCTTCGGGGTCATTGTAATTATCATCTTGGCATAATGTAATATCTTTGGCATATGCGAATAATATAAGAAGTCTGCTATTATTATCTATTATCTCTCTGATTCATTTACCTGTACGGTAAACATTTGGCGCCGCTGCCGGGGATCGAACCCGGGTCACCCGCGTGACAGGTGGGAATACTCACCACTATACTACAACGACCAGTGCTCTTTTCACCACCAGTGCTCTTTTCACCACCAGTCCTCTCGACGACCGCACATTTGAGTTCCACAGGGGTGTTGGGTACTACACCTGCTTTTGGTCAGTTGAGGACCCCAGTTGACATGTCTCCATCAGTGGTTC
>MU226309.1:2257039-2268352 GCA_018584345.1 Thuja plicata
TCCGAAAGGCCTCCAGGAGTAGTATAAGTACACCCTTCGGGGTCATTGTAATTATCATCTTGGCATAATGTAATATCTTTGGCATATGCGAATAATATAAGAAGTCTGCTATTATTATCTATTATCTGTCTGATTCATTTACCTGTACGTTAAACACTGCCTTGGGAACCCTATTTTAAAGATGTGCATTGTTTGCATAAAAAGAGTTGCATTTGTTGGTCTAAAGAACAGATCACTTGGAGCTTATTTCATCAAGAAATTCCTCGAATATCTTCCCATTCATAGCAGATCTGGGGTAGACCTTAGAAGCAGGTCTAAGGTGCATACAAAATCAGAATGGAAGGCTACTGCTGCTTTTGAAGGTGAATATTGCAGATTTCAAGGGTGAACTATTGTAAACTTTAAGCATGAATTATTGCAGACCTTCAGGCCAAATTGTTGCAGACCTAAGAGCAGACTTTAAGGGCAAATTGTTGCAAACCTGTGAGCCGAGACTTCTGAAGATCATAAGCAGATTTATAGAAGCAATTTAGCAGATTCAAGCACAAGTATCAAGGTTGACTCAAGAAAAAGATCAAGCACTTTTAACATTATTCTATTGAAGGTTGGTTCCTCGTTTTCAAAGAGATTAGTGTATCTTGTTGAGTCGGTGCTCAGTTATGAGGATTGCTGTCTCGAGTGGTCTGGTGTCTACGAATCATTAAAAGGGGATTGGTGTCTCATATGAGTGGGTGCGTGCGAAATTTGTATGAAATTTCTAATATAAGCAATATTTTGCCGTGGTTTTCTCCCACAAGTGTTTCACTGAAAACCGTGTGGTCTTTCTTTGTTCCTATTTGCTAGATTTTGCACTTGTGGTTAATTAAGTTTTTCAAGTATTGCTTTTGTGACTAATCAAGTTTTGAAGAGTAAGAGTCCATAAAAATACTGATTCAACCCCCACCCCCCTAGTATATCTATGTGCTCTTAACACTATACTCCAAAATTTTAAACTATTGCCGCATTCTATCCTTCCCACCATTACAGCAACTGTCAAGCGGGATACTCAACCATCCAAAACCTAGCCGGCCAGGATATAACCATTAATGGTTTCTAAGACATCACTAGCATTTCATGATTCTTACATTTGGACTTACTCTTTATAGGAAATCAGTTATATAATGATTCAGAATTTGGAAAAGAATGTTGCTCAGCAACTTTTAACAATCACCAATGGCATCTCTTGACCCATCTTACACATTGCCCTCTTCATTAGGAACACTAGATCATTCATCTGTATCTCACATCCTTAGGCACTGCAAGGATGTCAATGCTTCATGCTAAAAGACCGTAGAAAAACAAGGACTAGATTCAAATTTATCTTCATTTCGTGCTCACCTTATGATACACAATTCTATTTTTCTCATAATTATGAATTATCCTTTTTTCAATTAAAACTTGACCTCTATTTATTCAAGCATGAACTTTTACAAAAATAAAAGAAAACATATAGCACTGAACATCACCCAGAAAAGGCACAATAAAACAAATATCTTCTCAAACAAAAATAAAATTGTACAATATAGCTCACAAACCACTAAGTCAAAAATTAAAAGAGAATGGTTAATTCAACTTATAGCAGGGCACATCACCCAGAAACAAGATATAGCAAACTAACTAACATCTCAAATGAAAATAAAAAACAGCACTTAAAGCATACAACTGACAAACAATTAACTCAAAATTTCAAAGCCAGTGCTAAATGCAACTAGTACATACCGTGTGAAATCTCCACCAACCCAAGTGCCATGGGTAGCTACTCTTCTCCTATAAAAAATAAACAATCGCAATCGATTATCAAAAATACTCAAGATATGACATTGCACCCAGAATGAATAGAGCATGTAATATCAACAAAGAGCAATATTATTTTAAATCAAAATAAAGTGGCCAAGCAAATACAAAAACTAAGATAACTCTTCAAGAAACATAAGTTGCAATGAAAGCAAATTTATAACAGAGAGCATCACCCTTTGACATCTACAAAGATCCAAAAAAATAGCCAATTCAACCTGACTAGTATATGTATTTTAATAAAACAGCTTACTTTTTCTTCTCACAGGTCTATGTCTAAAGTCAGCTATAACATAAAAGTCCACGGAGTATATACATCACTAAATTCTGACTTTTCATCTATGTAATCTTCACCAACATGTGCATCTTTTTAAGCAATTTTATAACCATTTATACTATGAAAATATAGATAAGTTACGTTAAGAACGAAAATAATAAGTCTATACAAGATGGTGTAATTAAGATCATGTACCTAGAAAAGTCTTCACCTATGTCCTAATTACACATCTTACTTAAGTTTACTTAGGTACTAGGTGCCATTCTAGAAGGCTTGTTAGTTGTCGCATGTGTTTGTTGGTTGTCACATGATCTTATCACATGACAACTCTTCTACATATCTTTGTCAACACTTACGTCGTCTCATTGCAACAGTACAAAACACAATTACGCAATAGTACATAACACAATAGATATCTTTGCCTAAATTATTAAACATTCTTTCTTTTCTAAAGATCAGCAGAAACAATGCAAACATATAAATGAACTCAGAAGTGAACCAAATTTATATGCACTCGTTACAGAGGTCCTGCCAAACAATAAATTATGGTTGCAGCTTGAATTGAATGCATCTTTTTGTCTCCGTAGTGCTTTTGTCCATGACAGTCGCACCAAGAGTATCATTGTGAATGCTTAGTGCACTTGACTACTTGAAAGCCAGGAAACATTGTTAGCAAACGCGTTGCATATAGGGTGCCCCGATAGTGTTCTAACAATTTGACTCTTCAGTTTAGATGGAAAACCTTCCTCCAGGAGAAAATCAATGGTCTTGTGTTTGTTGATGCTATATAGCTTCGGGAGTTATCTTTCTCCTTAAGGCGAATCACTTGTCCAAGAAATGTGAAGGGTCTTGCATTTAGAAATTGAAAAGACTTGCTTGGAGATGTGAACAGAGATCCATTTGAAATGAAGAGACTTGTGCTTGGAATGTAAAGAGTCTTCAGTTTCAAATATGAAGAGTCAAGTCTTCTATATATTTCTTTGTCTTGCACATTGGTTGCGTGTTAGACACACATTATATTGCTGGTTCTGTGTGTAGTAGATGGATTGCTGGTTCAGTTTGAAGCATTGTACACAGATCTCTATTATTTTATCAATAAAGCATCATTTCTTGTGTGGCTGGGTTTTTTCCCCTCAAGTTGGAGGGTTTTCCCAGGATAAATATTAATGTTTTTGTTGTGTCATCTATTCTTGCATGTTTTGTGTTAAGAATCTTTTGTTTCTCTGTTGTTCTGGTTCATAACATTAACACGGTATCATAGCGGGTCTAAGGAAACGATCTGAACCATAATAGAACAATTGGATTCTAGAAAAATTGTAATGTCTAATGAGAGTTGAATATGTTGTTCAAAATGAGGGATTCATATGAAAACATGTAGTTGAAGAGCCTTGGAGGGTAGAATCTTTGATGAAGCTACTTACCTGGACAGGGAGGATGTTGTCATCTTCGTCTATCCTTACATGTTTGGCATTCATGTCTATGAGGATAGCAGATGTACCGGTGTTCAAATTTTTCATTCCCTATAACTGTGTGATGGCGAAAGATCTATTGGTGGATTGTGAGGAAATTTAGGCAATAAAGAGGTAAGTATTTGAATATTGATCATGAATTTTATATAGTTAATTCATCCTATAATATTGAGAATAGTGAATCATGTATGCTTTTAGCATTGATCTATATATTTTCTCTTTATGAATAGTTTGATTCTGTGAACTATTGCTAATCTCTCTAAAAATGCTCCCAGGACAGATTGCGAAGCAACGAGATGATGAGAGATTACATGCAAAGTCATGTAGGCTATAGAAATGAACATGGGAACGCTGCTTGCAGCCATGGGACTAAATTGATGGCACATAACTTCATTAAAGAGAAAGAAACTCTTCAGATTGTCATTGCAATTAGTTTCTTCGAAGAGGAAGAAATGATATTCAAAGAGAGACTATTAAGCTGCAGAAATCGGATTCAGAGAGAGCTTGAGTGGCAGATGTAGAATACCAACTCCTTTACAAAGGATCAACAAGCTTGTGTAGCAGCGTGACTGCAAAAGCTCATTGTTGGACAAACATTTGAACCAATTTCCTAGTATTGTGATAATCAAAGCCATGAGAATGCTGCCCCTATTGAGAGGGAGTCTCAGCTGAGAGGGAGTATTAGCATTCAGATGATATTTTATATGTTTTAACGAGTTCTTCTCTAATAAGGAGAAGTTCGAGGTGCAATCCCTTGTTAATGAGTTCTTCTCTGAGAAGGAGACGTTCGAGGTGCAATCCCTTGTTAATGAGTTCTTCTCTGAGAGGGAGAAGTTCGAGGTGCAATCCCTTTTTAATGAGCTCTTCTCTGAGAGGGAGAAGTTCGAGGTGCAATTCTTTGTTAATGCATTCTTCTTTGCGAAAGAAGTTTTAGGTGAAAGCCCTTGTTCCACCCTCTGGCAGTAGTTATGGTGGATCCACCCTCTATGAGTAGCTATGGTGGATGTCATGTGAGAGACTCCATGACTTAGCTCTTGTGTTATTCACCCTCTGGGAGTAGCCATGGTGAACGTCATGTTGAGATGACAATATCACATTGAGAGAATTTGTGATAAAGTTTTTGGTTTTCTCACAATGGGTGTAGCCATTGTGAGTCATGTTGAGAGAATCCATGACATGAGAATCTGGAAAGATACCTCCCTAGCTAAGAGGGAGTGTTGATATTATATAGCGTTGGGAGTTATCTTTCTCCTGAAGGCGAATCACTTGTCCAAGAAATGTGAAGGGTCTTGCATTTAGAAATTGAAAAGACTTGCATGGAGATGTGAAGAGACATCCATTTGAAAAGAAGAGACTTGTGCTTAGAATGTAAGGAGTATTTAGTTTCGAAGATGAAGAGTCGAGTCTTCTATATATTTCTTTGTCTTGTCCATTGGTTGCATGTTAGACACACATTATATTGCTGGTTCTGTGTATAGTAGATAGATTGTTGGTTCAGCTGGAGCATTGTACACATATCTCTATTATTTTATCAATAAAGCATCATTTCTTGTGTGGCTGGGTATTTTTCCCTGAAGTTGGAGGGTTTTCCCAAGATAAATATTAGTGTTTTTTTGTGTCATCTACTCTTGTATGTTTTGTGTTAAAATCTTTTGTTTCTCTGCTATTTTGGTTCATAACATTAATAGTATTTCCGCAGAGACAAGCATGTGCAAGGGACACCAAATGACAATATGAAACCTCATGGCAGACTCAGGGAAAATTAATCACCACAATGTAGATCACATGTATGGTATGTTGAATATTTTTCCCACGGACTATAGTCAAAGAAATATGCTCATGATAATAACATGTGCCCGCTATAGTAATAAACCGATGATATTGTATTTTCCAGCACTTACACGTGTTGCAATATGGAAAGGTCTCGATCATTATATCGCGTCAAATACTCTTGTCAATAATTATTCAGATTGATAAAATAATAAACTCGAAATATAGAAGCGGCTAGGAAAATTAAGCCGATTCTAGATGTTTTGATGAATTTCTTTAGCGCGATATTAATTGGACAATAATGATCTTTGCCAATATATGTATATCGAGGGCAATTAAATATTACTACTTTAGATTTCAACTACTAAATTGAAATATTTATCATAGACTATACTAACTCGCATATTTATTTCAATTACAGCACTTGCTGCAAAGTTTGAAATGTCCACAAATAATTATTTATTTCAATAAACTATTAGATCAACATTTCCCCTACAAATACAATTTTGTCTCCAATTGAGACTTCACATAATTGGAGCTATTAGCAGACTAGGGAGGATATCCTACTTCTGAAACTGCAATTACTAGGCCGAATTTTGAATTCCAATTAAAAAATAATATGGACGATCGATGCCTAAGTTCTCTAGTGAGCAGTGTATATATATCACAACATCCTAAACCAAGATCCCGCCTGAAATCAAGCACAAGTCAGCCCAAAGAATAGACTTAAATTAAAGCAGCCCCTAATTATTATTTTTAATTCCAACGGACCCTCTATTATTAATTTAATTCATTACAATATAAATTGCAGACATTATAATAGGCATTAGATCATTTTCATGTTTTCAGGCATATTTCATCCGCATTGGAGCTTCTTCGATATGGGGCTGATATCATGTTTTTCTTTTTCCTTCCTATTGAGGGATATTTGATTGTATATACATGATATTTGCAGTCCTCTATGGGTTTTGAGTCCTCCATGCATCATCATTTCGTTTCTTTTCTCTTTTGGAGAGGACTAGGGTCCCACTAGGTTTTTTCCTTTTCTCAGTTTCTGTCATATTTGCATTGTACATGGGTACCTAACATGGCCTAGTAGCTAGGACCCATATTGAATCATCATAGTATTGCATCTTTGAATTATAATCTACTCCCTGATTTACTCTTGGGGGTATTGGTGTAATTAAGGTGGTGTACCTAGCAAACCCTTCACCTACGTCCATCTTACACATGTTACCTAAGTTTACTTAACTGCCAAGTGCCATTCTAGAAAATTTATTAGTTGTCACATGTGTTTGTTATTTCTCACATGTGTTTGTTATTTCTCACATGTGTTTGTTAGTTGTCACATGATCTTATCACATGAAAACTCTTCTAGGTGCCTTACTCAACACTTGAGTTGTCTCCTTGAAGGATTATGACACATGCCAACATCTTGTCTAATCCTTCATTTCACCTTGTTTTTATATGCAAGGCCTATTATCTACATTCTTATGTCCATTATCAATATTCATCAATCTTGCATTGTTGAAGCAATCTCTCTTGCCATTCTCTCTTGTGGGAGTTGTTTTGGCCTTCAGATATCCTAGGAGTGTTGTAGAGTCACTAAATACTCTAACAAAAACAAACAAATATTACAAAGCTAATGGAGAAAGCATGCGATGGAACCATCAGCAATATGCTCTTATTATTGAACAAAGAGTATTATTTGCAACATAGTTCCCAGAGTCCCTAGGACTCATCGAGTCTTAGCGAGTTCTAAGCCGAGTAAGCTTGGTCGAGTCCTAGGGGCCCGGGACTTGCTAGAAACTCACACCAGGCAAGACTCACCAAAAACCTGGTTTTTGTTGAGTCCTGCCAAGTTTTTGCCGACTCCCGAGTCAAGTCAGCCTGACTGAGTCCAAGTATTGTTTCTATGCTTGGCAATAAGATTGCATGCATATATCTACACATCTAATACATTGAATATCCAAATGAGGGGGTACGACTATCATAACAAATACATTTAAATTTTGAAATAAGGAGGCCAACCAAACCCAAATAAAACACATGCAGCCTATTTAAATGCAGTGTCTAAAAAAGCCACAAAATACATATGAAGAAAGAGAGTCATAAGAAGGTCCAAGTGAAGACTACACAAGTGTCAACTCCATGCCATCTCCCCCTACGTCCCCCTGCTTATGTTTGACTAGGGAGCTAAATCAAGTGTCGAGATTTTGAATGCATATTGATGCGCAAAGATGGAGATAGATGTCTTAGGAAGCACCTCGAACAAGATATTTGTTGTTTGTGACTACGAAGACAAACCAAAAGTCAAACTTGCCTACTTGATATTCATGATAGCAGATTTCCACAATCCAAAACAGCGTAAACGGTATGTTTCTGGAATCAGATTGTGTACAAATTTGACGCAAAAAAGTTGTACACAATTTGATTCCAGAAGAATACCATTTATACTTGAAATTTGCCGAAGTGTAAATGAATCTCAATATTGTATTGCTCTAATGATGACAAGGTTTACAAATCATCTAAATAGTACTAACCCTGACACTCTAAGTAATAGAGGATTATCTTGAAGAACCCCAAGTTGACAGAACTGTTTAATGTATCATAGGATATGTTAGTTGTGTGTAGATGAAACATATGGATTTTGCTTCAACCTAGAAGCAATGCTGACAGCACATAAAGTATTTGGCTACGTAGTAATGAAAGTACAACACTTCCCACTAATGACATATACAAGGCTTCCAACTAATTATCTACAGATTATGGAATAAAGAATAGAACACTTAGGAAGCAAAATGGCCAAGAATTGAGTTCCAATTGGCAAAAGAATAAGAACAAGACTGCAATCGTACATATCAAACCTTTGTAGCAAATCTAAAGTACATTGGTGTTTACAAATAAAGATGCATTGAGCTTCTTAGATGATCTTAATCCCCAAGAAATTGTGAAGACGACCCATAATAAAAAATGTCAATGGATGCATGATACTTAGCTCTTCATATCTCGAATTAATAATAGTATATCACCATGCCTAAGACGCTTACTTAAACACATTAAAAGATCTCTGAAAATGACAAACAAGCCTAGTATTAAACTTCAACTAAAAACCTGGAGGTTGTTCCATAATAAATCTCCAAGAAGAAAACCATTTTTAACATCCACTGAAGGGACCTCCAATTGCAAGGAAGCAACTAGATCTAATAATTGTATAGACAGTATCAAGTTCGACAAAAGGAGCAAAAGTTTCTTATTTTTAAAGAAAGATGTTTGGACACAATGTCTCTTATGCTTGTCAAAAGATTCATTTGTACTACCTCTCGGTCTTCTATAACCATTCACAACCAATTGTGAAGGAATTGATCATTTATTCATACCTTCTAAAAAAATTTGACAAAGCATTTTTACAATAATGTCTTCCTCAAATTTAAAAATTCGAAACACAATTCCACAATAAAATTTATTGAAATTTTGAAAATGTAAAAAAAAAGTGCGCGCTCAAGTGAAGTCATGGGAAAAATAGTCAAAATTCGATTACAACTCGAAACTGTAAAAAGGCTTGCAAGATATTTGAGTTTCTTATCAATTAGAGATTTTTTCAAAAACAATTTTTAGATTGTGATGGCCAAAAGAAATCCCCTTCTCTAATATCATTTGGGAATAAACAACTAAATCACATTACGTATGTACTGCACAATTCCAAGACTCTCCAGGACAATCTGAGTCATGGCGAGTCTTGGGTCGAGTGATTGTAGCTGAGTCCCAAGGTCCCAGGACTTTCCAAGAACTTGCTCTAGGCGAGACTCACTAGGACTGGTATTTTGCCGAGTTTTTGCCAACACCAACTGAGTCGTGCCAATTTTTTGCAAAGTCCCGAGTCGGGTCAGCCTTCTCGTTTCTATAATATGTACTATAGATAGAACAATGCAATGCAATGGAGTCAGTAGGCAATCTTAGTTTATAATCAAAAAAATAACCTTCTTCACAATGTGATTGGATCCATATATTATATGCAAATAAGTGAGCCAACATGTCTTACCCAATAAATTAAAATTTCGAACTAAGGAGGCCATAAAATCCAAATAACATAACGCATATAGCCGACTCATGAAGAGGGCTGAAAATGATTCAAAAAGTAAAAAATGGAGAGAACTATAAAATGGTCCAGCTCAGAATTTATTGTCTATATCATAGAAGTGTGGAGAAAATCATGAAGAAAATGGCCAGTAGTTGCACTTAATTGTCACTCATAGGGTATGATGACCCGAGTCAATGCAAATACAAGATTATTATTAAATGAGCACAAATTTCCAGCGACAACTTAATAACCACAAAGATATCCCTTTAACGTCTATTCTTTTACTTTCAATGGAGAATGTAAAAGGATTCAAAAGGTGGACACAATGGAGAATGTTGAGGATTCGCTCACAACGGCTATCAAATCTAATAAATTTTATTGGTGCAAGAAGACTAAGATCTTTGCCTCTCCTACCACTTGATTCATTTTAGTTTGTTGTGTACTTGACCATTGCAATGTAAATATTAAGTAGAAGGATGATAGAACTAAGGGTGATATTTGCCTTGCAATCCTCTCAAACTATGTAAGAACCCCTGCTGGTTCTAACTTCTGAAAACTCATTTTGGCCTTTTGACATTTTGTCAAACAGTTGGCATGCAATGTCTAAGTTTTGATTTTCTGAATGTGTATGCAATTGTTTGTTTGTAATCGGATAGTGTTGCAATTTCTTGACATATAACAATGCATGAAATAAATTATTTGCTTTCCAAATACAAACAAAAGTATCCCAATTTATTCAAATAGAAATCTGATTTCATACAACAGCAGTTATTGGAATTTGAGAAATGAAAATAATCAACAAATATGAGAACCTGGAATGACTGAAATTTATAACTGTTGTAATCCTCCTGTAGAGATCACAGCATCCTGGAGAATGAAGAACCTTTAACGTTCATGCTGGTATTAATTCACTAGCACCTTCAATGTAGAATGCGCCCTCACCAAACATACACGGGCTCTACAAATGATATTGTAGCCCCTGAAATAACTAACACTGCCCTTAATGTACATACGTGGGCCCTTGGGAATGAATCGCTGCTAATACAATATGAGGTCAGGCCTTCAATGGTAACTATAGAAGCCAATGGAAGTGAATGCAGCCTCTGATTGTTGCTGTGGCAGCCTCTATACCCACAATTCAATCACAATTTGAGCACAATTATGGTCTCTAATAAGACCATCACAAGCACAATTCACTGGCAAATGAATAACCAATTCAAAGTGCAAAAACTTAGAAGAATTCTCAATTCTTCCAGCCTTCAAACACTCAAACCCTTGGCTCCAATATTCATCACAAATTCAATAATCAACAATGTATAATCAGATAATGAAAAGAACTCATGTGAGTCTTTTATAACTTTTGTGGGAGAACTCACACACTTTTCCAGCCAATGTGGGATAAATAGATATACCTTGCTTTTTAATAATTCATTTACTCCAATACTTTGGGTCAGGTTTCCACGAATTAATTGGATAAATGGCCCTTTCCAATAATAACTCAACCCTCAACTTAAGTGAAATTATAGGTCATTTAATGATTAAATAGTAATTCGGCCACTAAAATAATAATAACTCCCAAAATACTTATCATTTAAATATGTCGTCTGAAACAGGAGTCGCACCTAATATTTCCCCACGTGACCAAATGCACTTTCCAAAAATAGAAAGGGTCCTTCTCTGAAAGATCCCTGATGGATTCCTGTTTCTGATCTGCTGTAATTTTTATTTAATAAACTACGTTTTTTGTAATTTTCTGGTGATCTTATAGAATAGACAGAAGTGTAGAAAGGGGTTTGTTTCTTTTTGGAGTTTTGAAGATATATATATAAAGAGACAGTAAACAATAATAGTGCGAAATAAGAATGGAAACAATGTTCATAAAC
>MU226309.1:2269427-2292056 GCA_018584345.1 Thuja plicata
CCTAAAATCAAGGAACTGCACTGCGACACTATATTTACCACCATGTCACCTGTACAGACTGATACAGAACGAGATGGGTCAACTGGCAGTCCCATCCCTAAAATCTAGGGATGCTCCTAGAAACTAGAGAACACACCCTGTCATCCTGAAACTGAAACCATGGAATGGTCCAGTGGGACCTCACCTCTGGAAACTGCCACATCCTCCTAAAAAGTAGGGATATCCCCTAAAATCTAGGAACTGTTCCAAACTGGCTCCAAACTGCTTGTAAAGCCAAAATCCAGTCACTAAATGCACTGAATGAGTCCCTATCCATCTCCGCTAGCCTACGAGACTCCAATGATAGGCCAACTCCTCCGTCTCTGATGTCCACTCTAGAAAGGGGACATGACAATTCTCCATCAACCTCAGATTTACTATAGATAGTAAGTATATGAAATTGAGCCCAAACAAAGTCCAATCTGAGCCAAACGAAGACCAAACTGGAACATGCGAAATTCTAGAAAAGATAAGAACCTCCATTGACCAAGCCTCTGCCTCGGAAGACCCTCTATCCACAATAATTAGCCTACGAGGGACACAATAATAGGCTAATCTCTCAAACTCCAATGCTCATGAAAATGGGGACATTACAAACTACTATAATTCATTTATTTAAAAGTTGATTAATTATGCATACATCTCCAAAAATCGTGGAAAGCGACAACCTTAAAATCCATGAGTTGGGAGTAATACTTATTATTAATTATTCTCTAGGTGACTTGGAATATGTATATGGGGCGAGCATTGCAATGCACCATTACACTTAAAATGAAGTAGAAGGGAATCTATGACTATTTACAATATTCAAAGAGGTCTAAGAAACAAATATGACATTGAAAGAGTCGTAAGAAAAGATATATAATGATACATAGAAAGTTGGTTGTCCTTTTGGGACTTGGGGAGTTCTTATGGTACCTATTATTGGGCTCTTTTTGACTTATTAATCTCCCCATTCAAGCAAAATTAATTTGTGAGGTTTTAGCTCACTTTCAAAAGTTCTATCAGAAATGAATGTCGCAAGATCATAAACGCTACTCCTAACCCTAACAAGGACAATCTCAAGAAGTCTCATCCTCTGAGGTAAGTGCATACATGCAGGTTGCAAAATTCTTTCTATAGTTATTACTATTCAGGTAATCATTTGAGGCATAGAGCAAGAGACTATCGAACACAAGAAAGATACAATGATGAATGGAACAGAAATAGAAATTCTTATGCGTAGATAGGTAGAAACAATTAAACATATGTTCCTCAAATGACCTATAGAGTTGTACACTTCAAATGCAATAACTATTGACATAATACATGATATTGTAGAGGTGGTTTTGTAAAACCACAAAGACACAAATGATGCAGTAGAGAACAACCAAATAGAAGTTAAAATCTACAAAAGTTTGGGGAAAGAAGCAACAAGATAATCAGAAGAAGGATAAATCTATGTGAGTGCAAACTTCAATATAAGCACAAGTGATATCTCCCATTTCATAAGGAGAAGCACAATCTTAGGGGGGGCTAAGTATAGCATTATCTTTCAACCCCATGGAGAAAAGAATGAAAATGATGATCAAGAGAAGTTGATGTTTTCAAGACGGACAAGAAAAACTTGAAAAGAGGAAGATAATTGTAAAATAGATTGGTATCAAGGAAGAATAATGAATTGGTATCTACATAGGCAAAGGAAAACATTATGGAAACAAAGGTACAATGAGTAAGACAGTGATGGGCTTACTTCTTCAACTAGATAACATTCAGGGACTGCATTTAATGACAAAGATAGAAAGTTTTATTTTCTTGCACGAGAGCTTGGTAGTAAAGAACAATCTTGTTGTTGTAGAAAAGATGAATGCTAAGAGTCAAGATGCAACAGAGAACTGTTGGATATATTCAAGATCCTAGAAAATCAAGTATTGCATACTTTTAAGTCATGCATCTGAAGTTGGTATGAGTCTCCATAAGATTGAAGATTTGGATGAATGGGTACAGCGATTTTCGGCCACATTGCGAGGAGTAACCATCGACTGGTACTCCGACATGGACAAAACAAAGGTTAGTACATAGAATGAATTACGCAAAGAGTTTCAGACAGAATTTCGATTGTTGCGGGATGACAATGAGATTGCCGCCGAAATCTACAACACAAAGCAAGGAAAGAAGGAGACGGTCCCAGCCTATGGTTAGCGGCTTAAGGAACTACTGGGGAAGATGGGCAGTCAGTCGACCAACGGCTTAAAGAAAAGATGGTTTGTTGAGGGATTGAGACCTTCCCTTCGGAAGAAAATGATGATCGTGCCTCCCACATAATAGGACGTCACATACAACAAAGTCATGGAGTAGGAGAGCGAACATAAAACCTCAAGAAGCAGAAGGATTGATCGTCGGATGACAACTCCTCGGATGAGCACAGCGGCGATGAAGAATCTAGCAAAAAGGTACAGGCTCTTTAAAGAGATATGCAGCAGATGATGAAGGAATTTAAGGTAATCAAGGGGAGTACCAGTAAGACAGACGAGGGAGAGTTCTGGTGCACGAAATGTAAGAATGAGTGGCATACAAAGGGTTCCTATCCAAAGAAGCTGTTTTGCGATATCTGCCAACTTATGGGCCACTTGACTAAGGAATGTCCTTATAACATGACAAGAAACCAGCATCTGGCGGGTAACGTAATAACCGGCGAGGAGGGTGAAATAATAATAATAATAACCGAAGCCGAATCAAGTACGACGCCAAGGGTCGACCAATGATTCAGTGCAGGGCCTGTAACCAGTGGGGGAACTTTGCCCGAGAGTGTTCAAAATAAGAAACGCCGCAGAAGTTGTCATTGGTGTGGCCCCGACGACCATGATTGGAACTGCCCGAAGCTCGGGGTCAATCGGTTGGAGATTGAGAAGTTCGGCGACGAGGAACGAGTACTGGCCCTTCCATGCTCGCAAGTGAAGAAGGCCATGTATCCCGACCCCCGTACGGAGAAGCAACGCATACAAGATGCAAAGGCAAAAATTGAAAAGGAGATGATGGTGCAACAACGGGAGACTCATGAGACGGCTAGCACCTCCTACATGGAAGCTGAAGAAAATATCTTAAGGCAAATGTTGCAACTGGAAATACCGATGAAGGTCAAGGACCTCCTAGAGACCATGCCCCAGTTACGCACTACATTATTGCGTTCAGTACCAATACCAGTATAGAGTTGAATGCCCGAGCATAGGGATATCCTTGGTAGTTCTGCAACAGACCCTATGTTATTGGCAGTTAACAATGGTCGGTACCCAGCAGTTGTCGAGATGGGTATACTTGGGTCAATCTTGACGGATACTATTGTGGATGGTGGCTTTGGGGTAAATGTCCTCCTGGAGAAGTGGAAAAAACTTGGCAAACCGATGCTTTGGCCATCCACTTTCAATGTGGTAGGTGCGGACCAGCACAGGATCAAGCCCCTCGGGACATTGATGGCACAGCAAGTAACAATTGGCACGCAACCATTTGTACTCGACTTTGTTGTAATTCCCTTCAAGAAGAAGGGATATGACGTTATTTTGGGTAGAGGGTTGCTTGTTGCAGCAAAGGTCAATCACAACAGGAAGTGTAATACGCTATCAATGGAGAACGGAGGGAGCAAGTTTATCATAAGATCTTTTAACACAGATGGTGAGGGAAGAGCTCACCTCTTCCTCCAACTCAAAGTTAGACAATGAAGGCAGTGGGATAAACGAGGGCAAGCGTCAAATGGAACCAAACGAGGAAGGCACCCTTTAACTTGAGGGGTGCACCGAAGATGAAACAGATTTGATGAATGGGCTCTTTCATTGGCAAATGGAAGACTATGAGATATTCGGGAGCAATATGTTGCAAATTGAAGAAGCAGAAAAGGACTTGTTTCCACCAGCGTACAGAAAGTACACCGAAGGGGAGGCCCAAGTAAACGAGACACTGGCACACCAGTTTGACACAGAGAAGCCAATTCGGTACGAGGAACCTTCATTAAAAGTTACAAACCTTGGCGATGAAGCAAATCCAAGAAACATCCTCGTAGGCGATGACTGGAACCCTTTCCTGAAAGCCGCAACGTTAAAGATCTTTATGGAGTATAAAGGTGTTTTTTTTGGACGTATAAAGATCTAAAGCGAATACCCTCGGATCTATGTGTGCACCATATCCCGTTGGTACCTAGAGTCGCACCGATACGAAAGAGACCATACCAGATAAATAAGAACTATGTCGCACGAGTCAATGAGGAGATACAATGCATGTTCGACACGGGTATTATTTTCAGAGTGCAGACAAGTGAATGGGTGTCTCCTATAGTTATATCGTTGAAGGAGGCGAACCAAAATCGCATGTGTAGATTTCAGATGCCTCAATGCAGTTGCCATCTAAGACCCCTTTCTGATCCCCTTCACGAACAGCATCCTCGAAGAAGTGACAGGACATGAAATTTATTCATTCATTGATGGATTTTCAGGGTACAATCAGATATCCATAGCTGAGGAGGATAAATTGAAGACACCGTTCATGGTGGACGTTATCTATGACTATAATAGGATGCCCTTTGGACTCTGTAATGCGCCAGCCACATTCCAGAGAATAATCCTCCACATATTCCATAAACTGTCTGTCGGAAATTTGAACGCGTTTTTGGACGACTAGTCCATCTACAATGCGCAGAACACACTTGGTGGCTCTCACGAAGTGCATGGAGAGATGCAGAAGAGCGACACTGGCACTGAACCCCAAGAAATGCAGATTCATCGTGCCACAGGGGAAGTTGCTAGGCCATATTGTGTGCTAGGCAGGACTGAAGACGGACCCTGACAAGGTATGGGTGATTGTAGAAATGGAAGCACCAACGGACATCACAGGGGTGAAGTTGTTCTTGGGGCACATAGGGTAATACAAGAGGTTTATCAAAAATTTTGCCCAAGTTTCGTGCCGACTGGATAAGCTGACACGGAAGGGAGACTTGTACACTTCGGAGACGGCACAGGAGTAAGCATTTCAGGAATTGAAGACGAGCCTAGTAGGTGCGCCAATACTAGTGTACCTAAACTGGGACAAGGAGTTTNACAGGGGTGAAGTTGTTCTTGGGGCACATAGGGTAATACAAGAGGTTTATCAAAAAATTTGCCCAAGTTTCGTGCCGACTGGATAAGCTGACACGGAAGGGAGACTTGTACACTTCGGAGACGGCACAGGAGGAAGCATTTCAGGAATTGAAGACGAGCCTAGTAGGTGCGCCAATACTAGTGTACCTAAACTGGGACAAGGAGTTTCATGTACACGTAGATGCGTCCAATTTTGCAATTGGAGCCACACTAGCGCAGTTAGGGGAGGGGATCATGGGCTGGACCACCTGGTCTAGTTCGCCAGCAAATTGTTATCTAAGGCAGAGAAGAATTACAGCACAACCGAAATGGAGGCTCTCGGAATGGTGTAGTCGTTCATAAATTTTGACATTACCTACTGGCGACGCAATTCAACTTCTATGTGGATCACCAGGCATTGATGTACCTGGTCAACAAACCCATTATACAGGGGAGACTAAGCAGATGGTTCCTATTGTTGCAGGAGTTTACCTTTTCCATCATCGTACGACCGAGAAAGAGTCATTAAATCGTAGACCAGCTCTCTCGAATCAAGTCAGGAGAACCAGCTGAGGGTGTCAGTGACGACTTCCTGGACTTTCACTTGTTCCACATTGTCGTATTGACAGCATAGTACTCCAGTATAGGTGAATACCTCTCAACATCTCAATTACAAGAAATGTCGTCAGGCGAGAGAAGAAAGCTTATCCTCCGAAACAGAACACTCCAATTAATAAATGGACTCTTGTACAAAATGGGACCTGAGCAAGTCTTACGAAGATGCATTCTAGAGGAGGAAATTTTGAGCGTCCTGAGGGAAGCGTATCAAGTGTCAGCGGGTGACACATGGGACCAAACATGACGGCCAGGAAAGTGTTATTGGCAAGTCTCTGGTGGCCCAAGCTATACAATGATGCCCGAGAGTGGATCATTAGTTGTGATACTTGCCAACGGGCGGGGAAGTTGCTCAAGAGAGACTTCATGCCGTTTAACCCTTCGCACGAATAGGAATTATTTGAGAGATGGGGACTTGACTTCATCAGGTCGTTGAAGGCAAGCAGAGCAACACGGTGCAGATATATTCTGGTGGAAACAGAATACCTAACCAAGTGGGTGGAGGCGTGGGCCCTACCTGATAACTCCACAATGAGTACAGTCAAGTTCATTTATGAACAGATTATCACAAGGTACGGTATTCCAATACAGTTGACAAGCGCCTGGGGGGGCCACTTCGTGAATCATGTCATCCGGCTGCTCACCACGGAGTTCAAGATCTTTCATTCTTTGTCAAGTCTATATTACCCTCGAACAAATGGCCAGGCAGAAGCGACAAATAAAATATTGGTGCCAGTGATCTACAAATTGTGTCGAGTGGAGCAGGAAGATTGGGAGAAGAAGCTACCATCGGCACTATGGGCCTATCGTACAACCTACAAAGTGACCACAAGTCAGACCCCCTTTCAATTAATGTATGGACAAGAAGTCATTGTACCAATGGAGTTCATGGTACTGAGCCTCTGAATTACAATCGAGAACTGATTGGGTGACATGGAGAGTCTGCGGGAAAGGTTGTACGCCCTGAACAAGTTGGATGGGTGACGGATGATGGCCTAGTAGGAAACGGAGGTTGCTTAGCAACGACGGAAGGTATGGCATGATAAGCATTTACGACGAATGCAATTCACCCCGGGACAATTAGTCTTGAAGTATAATCGTGAGAATGAGATCAAACCTGGGAAGTTCAAAGTGCGTTGGCTCGGTCCTTACAAAGTTCGTGAAGTCGGCAAAAATGGGGAAATTAAACTGTGGACACTCGATAGGTAGGAGATTCTGGATACGGTGAACGGGTCCAAATTAAAATTGTATAATAAGCGTTGGCAACGGGACCAAGTTCAGCTAGAAAAGCCCGTCGAGAGGTCTGGAAATTTCAAATAAATTTAAAATTTAATATTTAAATTTAAATTTTTAAAAAAATTAATTTGAAAATAAAAAACGGAAAGCAGTTCGTACGGTGGAACCACTTAAGCTGAAACAGCCAATGGTGGGGTCGTCGTGCGGCATTAAAAAATCGCAGGTCGTACGAGTGGTCTTCATCGTACGGTGAAAGCAAAAAGAGAGCCGCAATCTTGCATAATAAGGGTCGTACGACCTCAATTGACATAATACGACAAGGTAGGAAGGTCAAGCCTTACCGTTTTCGCCACCAAAAACATTACAGCAAGTATATAAGGTAAAGGATTTCTTGTTGATAGTATACAGTACGACAAAGGGAGACTAAAATAGGTAGGAGAGCCATACAAAGTAAAAGACTAGCAACATATATTTTGTACGACAGCAGACAAATAAGTGTTACGGAAGTGGCAGAGTTCCACATCTGGCAATTACGGATTGGAATAGTATATTGAATTGCAAAACCACCAAACCATTATTGATGGATACAAGCACGGGAGCAAGGAAGAAAGACTAGAAGAAACAGTTAAAGTCGGCATCCAGAAGTTCTTCAAGAATGAACAAAGATGCAAGGGTTTTACCCTCAGGTGTAAAAATTGCAGGAAGAATGGATACAGGTACCAGCACAAAGAAGACATTGAGGCCCAAAGTTAAGATGGCTGCTCAAAAGGATGTTACACCGTAAAATGTTGAATTTAAGGGATTAAATGGTTTGGAATGCAGAACATGGTGGCAGCGGACGCCAAAGAATGATTTTGTGAAGGGGCAAATTCGGCGAGCTGAAGTACATTGGCCGATACAGATACCTATTTTTTGTATTCGGGATTATCAAGGCAAGCTCAAAATGATGATCGACACATTTGACAGCTTTAGCCGCAGTAGCAATTTCTAGTATCTTGGCCATGACCTCACAATTACCTTCGCAGCGGCCGATTTCTCAAGAGTTTTCAGTATACCCAATAGGAAAAGAAAGAAGATTGAGACTAAGGCAATGAAGATGTCTGGGGAAGAAAAAGAAAAATGGATAAAGGTGATTTCAAGAGAACTGACACCAGCAAAGATGGACTCCATAGTTCTAAGAGTCGCGGCATCAAGAAAGCTTTCGATGCACCTGGCGAATGGCGATGTCTTATGGATGTGGTCAAGAGTCAGCTTACACGTTCGAGTCGTGCTTCTCATATTGCCCTTCCACAGATTCTTTTGATGAATGGTATCAAAAATGGCATTCTCTACGACTGGACATCTTTAATAGCAAAAAGGATGTATGAGTTCAGGACAATTCAGCATCAAACATTTTACATGCCTCATTATGCGATTGGGTTTTTCCTGAATGCCAGTCGTACACAGATAACACCTGATAGATTGGAAGACAAACCGCAGGGGAGTCTGGCGCCTGGTAAGCCACTTATTTTCTACTAGCAACACTTGGACACAGGCGCTTTGTCAACAAGATTGAAGAGGAAATGCCACGTAGTGTCGATGTCGGAATATGACATTGACAGTGGTCGAGAGGAGACGAGTGAGACTTCAGGGGCTAGTCTGGGAAGTGGGATGACTGACAGAGAGACAACAGATTCGGTAGTTGCAGCAGGTGCAGACATGCCTACTCCCTCGGGGGGTGCTATTCCCCGAGTCCTCCTTACTCCACTTCTCTCGGATGCAGCATTCTTGGCGCCAGCCCAATCTTTTGGTACGACGGTCACAGCGGTTCTTGTACGCGGTTTTGGTCAGATCAGAGATCTAGTCAGCATGGTACCACCCCGTGGGGGTCCACCAGGGCTCGTCCCATCATCCACTAGCGAGCTTGTGGAGTTGGCAGTAGGAGTCGATGGGTCAATGGTTAGGGCGCTACAGACTAATGAACAGCCCGGAGGGTAGAGGCCTGCAGAGGCAAGGGAGGCACAGATGACCCTTGAGGTGTTCGATACGAATGCAATAGTGACGATGGGTGCAAAGTTGTTGGGTGAGCAGCCTATGGAGGTACAGGCGGTGACAGGTAGTGCCCCTTCAGACGAGGCCATAGGCACTTGGCTGAGTAACTTCAAGATGGCACCTCTGGCACTAGTGGAGGCAACTCTTCTCTCACCACCACGGGAGTTACCCTTCCGTTAGGAGACAGTAGATCTCAAGGGAGAAAACTCGCATATTAGAGAGTTGGAGCCAGAGGATTCCCCACTGCGACAGTTGGACTTCACTCCCCAGCATGAGGATATACTAGAGCCTTCGAGAGAGTTTGGTGATGGTGAGGGTGACTTTGAGCAATACATTGCGGATGTGGCTGCAGGAGCACAGAGGGCGGTAGCCTCAGCTCAGTCACGTGTCCAAGAGGGGGTTGCCCAGGACTTGGAGTGTTTTTTGGCCTTTGTTCGGGTAGGCTGCCCTGAAGCCTTTGCTGCTTGTAACGAGTCCCGTGGATGGCTGGCTACAAAGACATTGTTGATACTGAATGATTGGGCCCTCAGTGAGCATGCGGGAGAGAGTAGAGTTGGAATTCTCATCCAGGAGATTGAGTAGGCATTCCAGGAAGGCTATTACACCTTCAGGTGTGCGGAACACATCTCTGCGGGCCATGAGCCCGCACTAGTGGCAACAGTATCAGCTCAATAGGAGTTGGCCACCCGGCTCCACACAGTTAAGGGCGCCTGGCCCACCGTACGGGGGAGGTTGTTAGTCAGCAGGCAGCTTGGGCAATGGAGAGAGGTGATTCAATGGCTCAGTTGGAAGCAGCCGTGGCAGAGAGGTCAGCTGTAGAGCAACAGTTGGCTGAGGAGAGAGTTGAGAGGGTCATGTTGGACACTCGTCTGGCGAGTGTTATGGAGGTAGAAGACGAGAAGGATAAGGAGGTTTTGGAGGCAACGATGATGGTGAAGAGCGCTATGGAGCAAAGGATGGTGGCAGAGCAAGACCTGAGGCTAAGGACACAGCAGGTGTACGAGTTGTGAGCTAGCCGGGCTTCACCTACACCACCATCAGCGTCGCCATCTTCTTCAGGGACGCTTTTTCAGCCCCCTACTCAATCTTGATTTGTGTATAGTTGGGTCTTGTCATTATCCTCATTTTGATGTGCGCCGTCAGGAGAAGCCTTTCTTTTTCGGGGGATGATGTTGCCGATAAAACATGTGGTTAATGCAATTTAATCTAACTGACGGGTAGGTAGTTGGAATGGTTGAGAAGGTTCACCTCGCACCCCCTCGGACTCTATATATGTCATGCATTTCCTTCAGATGAGAGATGTTATATGTTATGTTAATGTGGTTGCATAGTACAAGTTAATAGCATACATTGTAAAGCATTCAATGAATTAATATAAAAGCATTGTGAGTTCTCTGGTACATTCTTGTCTGTTAGAGTTATTGTTTCTTATGCTTTAAACTTGTTTACCCTACGGGGCAAACAACTAGAGTCCTTGGGAAGTGTTATGAAGCTAGCCATCTAAGAGAAGGTGTATTATCATTGTGATTTTGTAGGTTCATTAGCTGCTGGACATAGCTGGCATCTGTCTGCTTATTGATGGGCGAGCGAGAGCTTGAACGTGGTGTTCATAGTAATTGTTAAAACCCACAAACAAACGTCAATGTTCTTCTTCTGGTTGCAAACTAAGTACAGAGACATCTTCAAGATTACTCTAGAACATGATAATGATCCGAATTCGAAAATCGTGCCCTCTATCAATTCAAGCCTTCAAGGGAATAAAGAACTTTGTTCTAAATCTCAGAATGGTCACAATCTGTCTGGCCTAGGACTCGATCTTATGACAGTAGGTCCAAGGTGGTCCTGGATCTAGCTATATGTGGATCATGCCAGATGATGAGAGTTTTTTGGAGCAAGATATCTTCCATGATTTGGACCATGTGAGCAGGGTATGCTTCCGTGACAGAGGGAGCAGCTAGAGGATCTGGTTTAGTTGACTTCCGAGGATCTTGGTTATATTGGTTCAAAGGGAGTAGACCATGTCAAAATGGTTTCTCTACTGATCAAGAAACTATAGCAGTCAAAGGACTATGATTCATGGGATGAAGTTCCATATGTGTAAGTTGGAAGGCGTTTATGCGGACATCTAGGTCATGATATGATAGATGGATATTTGTTGGATCGACGACCGTTCAAGAAAAGAGCTTGATGCATCCTGTGTGAAAATAATGCAAGCTGAAGAATTAAGGCACAACGTGCTGCCATGAGACTGAGTTGGTGGCTGAAGATGTTTCTTCGAAGAGGAGTTCACATTCAGAGGGAGTCTGACATTTCATCAGAAGCAACCCTGTACGAGGAGGTCAGAATGTTGATATTTGTTTCAGAGAGAGCATGCTTAATGCATTCTTCTCTGAGACGGAGAAATTTGAGGTATCGGCCATTGTAGCATTTTTCTCTGACGGAGAAATTTGGTGTCAACCCTTGTAGCATTTTTCTCTAAGACAGAGAAATTTGAGGTATTAGCCCTTACAGCATTTTTCTCTTAGACAGAAAAATTTTAGGTATAAGCCCTTGTTCCACCCTCTGGGAATAGCTATCGTGGATCCACCCTCTCGAAGTAGCCATGGTGGATGTCATGTGAGATAATCCAGCACTTAGCACTTGTGCTTATTCACCCTTTGGGAGTAGCTATGGTGAACGTCATGATGAGATGAAGACATCACGTTCAGTGATTCCGTGATGGGCACTTGTGCTCATTTATATTTCCATTCATGGGAGTAGCCATGATGGACCCACCCTGTAGGAGTAATCATGGTGGAGGTCATGTGAGTGACTCCGTGACTAAACACTTGTGTTGAGTCACCCTCTAGGAATAGCTATGGTGACCGTCATCGTGAGATGACGACATCACGTGAGTGATTCCGTAATGAACACTTGTGTTTGTTTGCATTTCAATTCATGGGAGCAGCCATGATGGAGCCACCCTATGGGAGCAGCCATGGTGGACATTACTCTATAACTCAGATATATGAGTAGATCCTCCCTAGCTAAGAGGGAGTGTTGAAGATAACGTCAGGAGTACGAACCAAAAGTTATCGAGAAGGATTCCTCCCTAGCTAAGAGGGAGTGTTAATGTTATTGTAGCTATGGTTGGAGTCCTTCAGACCGGCATAGATAACATAAAGGTTGTGATATATAATTATCGTGATAATATAATTATTATATTAATAATAATTATATTGTACATTATTATATTATACTGATAAATATAATTATTATATTAACAATAATTATTATATTGAATAATATAATTATTATTATATTATTATATTAAGGGAAGAGTGGTGACCCCTGGTAAAGGGGCACCACCGGTGAATATAAAGAAAGAATAAATCTTCCTCTATTATGAACCGAAAAAATATATACGATCAACATTACAGAGAAGCAGCAGTGCTCAGGGGAGACAATCATGGATTGTCTATGGCTGGGAGGGAAAATCAGTGACCGTGGTTAATCGAGCACCTAAAATCAACACCAAACACTACCAAAATATGCCAAATCCTTTGTCAAAATTGCAACAATCACCAAAATAGGGTTTTGAAATCCGAGCTCAAACAACATAAAATTATTTCAGTTCATAAACCTTTGTCAAAACAATATGAATACTATAGTTGTGTCATGATCAAAATTGCAATTATCTTCAATTCCTGTCAAACCCTTCAAAGAGATTTCCAGTTGAAAACTCCAAAAATTTGATAATGAGCGCAATGGTTAAATCTAGATAAATCCACACCTAATATGGATTTTTGGTTTCCGTCCAAACAACCGAGAAACTTCTTAGGGAGGGAAATAAAATAAACCAAGTATATCACAAATGAGTCCTTTTATAGTTCTCCAAGGAAGCTTCCAAAAAAGCCATTTAATTCTCCAACTCTTTAAATTTCATATTTACTTGCAACAGGGGATAATAATAAAGTGAACTCTTATATAATTTAATTAACATAAAGTCAATTTATGAATTAATTTGTATATTCTCCTTATATCTCTCTATATTGGCGCCTATCTCCTTAAAACACGTTATTAAATTATTTAAAACCTTATAACTCCCTAGGCGCCAAAATAAAGTCACTTTATAATTCTCATTTAGACGTCCACATAACAACCCCTTTAATTTTTTCAAATTAAGATTGAAGTTAAACATTATATTTAACTTTAATTATAAGGTTATTTTAATTATAAAGCTTTGGACTATAATTCATTGTCAAATAATAATATTCAATTGCCTGCTAAGAAAAACTAAAAATAGAAATGGATGCACTGACCCTGTCGGCATTCCTCCTGTGACTTTCTAAAGATAGAAAGTATGGCCAATGAACATCGATTATAGAAATCCCAAAACTGAAAATACTGCATGTTGAAGCTTGGGGGAGACCGAACTATGACCAGCTGTCAAAAATAGCTATTACTATAAATAGTAACTACTAAAATAGAAAGTCAGCTAGGACTCCCAACCATAGTAACGAGAATCGCCATGAAATTGCCTGAATCGCTGGTTTGGCGATTCGATTCAGGCCTGCCGATTTTTATGAATTGGTGAATCAGATCACTGTTTTATCGGGATGAATCGCATGAATCACCGATTCATCCATAAAATCGCGTGAATCGCCTGCGTGAATCATTAAAAATCGGCTTGGGAGGAAGATCAGGGGCGGGAGGATTTATACAAATATAACATTTAAGTATAAGTCCTTATACTTTAAGTTACATTTGTATAAATACTTTCAGGATGTTTGAGATAGGTTCCAACATCATAGGAGTTAAGATGCAAATTCTAGATTTTGGGAATTTTTGAAAAATTCCAAACTTACCCAAAATTCAGGATTCAGCAAGCCTTTAGCAGGGTTACCTCCAACAATCCATCATGACTTTCTAAGGTCAAACTGAAGTTGGCAAAAGGATTCTCAAAGGGTTTTAACTCGTTTTGTCACAAATCACTTGGTTTCGACCCCATCTCTATGACAAACTTAGCTTAGCTCTCGCCCAAATCCCAGACAGACATGACTTCCCAACAGACCAAAATACTCAAACCTCATTTGCCAAACCTAGGGACTTGAAAACAACCACCAACAAAGACTACCTAAGACCTAGTTATGAAGACTTTGACATTTGGCATTGATCAATGATAAAGCATCTTAGATTCATACTATGAAATGATTGTTTTACAATTATGTATATATATATTATATACTGATAGACATACGTTTCATGGATCTTCATCTTACATACATTTATGATTTGATGTCTTATGGATCTTCACGTTACATACATTCTATGATTCGACTCATTATGATCCTATGATTTTTATTTACTTCAGCTACAATTTACATTTTACGTGTAACGTATGTGATGGATTTATCATTTATGTTCCTTGTTTATGTATGTTAGCTTTTATTTGATGATGTTATAGTGTGTTTAAGTTATATTCAATAAAGGGTGCATGAAATAAATTTTAAATTGTTTAAATCTCTAAATTTCAAGGGTTTTTTAAATTTGCCAATTTGTGGCCAATTCATGGCCGATTAGAGATTTGATTCGGCCTTGCCGATTCCGATTCTTGTTACTTTGCTCCCAACTGACCAAATAGTGTCGAAATTGACAGTAACAAAAATTAGTAAGTCTCAAACAAGTTGTCCAAAATCACTCCAGAAAGTGTCATTCAACTCCAATACATCCTCTAAGCTCATTGGTGACATCAGAAAGCCCCTCTGTACCGGCGGACACAAACCCTAAGAAACAATACCATCCACTCCACAAGAGGACCTAAAAGTGGGGACATTAAACAGTAATTGAGTTAAAGCAGATTTGTTAGTAATGACAACCATTCAAATGGTTGTATCTATCTCAAAGAGAGGCATTTTTCCATGCAGACATGAAGATATAAAATGGAATAAAATTTTGTGAACATGGTGTGTAAAACATAAAAGTATCTCAGCAAATGAAAAGAGAATAGCAAGAAAAGCATGTGCAGAAATGAAGCGGACATTTCACGGCAGATTAAGATGAATTCAAAAGACAATTTGAAAAGGAGGGTTCATGCAAGATTAAAGAAGACTTTTGAGAATATTTATAAAGTGTATTGAAGCAGATAAAAATCAGGATTACAAGCAGATTTGAAGGAAATATGAGAGAAAAATTAGAGTGGAGTTGTGAAGAGAATTTTGAGCGGATTGATAATCAGATTTATACCAGATTTGTGAATAAGAAATTACGAAGCTTTGAGAAGAAGAATCGAATACAGATTTGGTGAAGAAATCATAATTTCCATCATACGTTGAAGGAGCAACATAGAGGGTGGTACTTTGCTTTGGAAGTTGGTGCTTCCTGAAGGAGATATTGGTGTCTCTCTATTAGATTGGTACCTAGGTATTCAATTGTGTGAGCTTGTTCTTCCAGTGAGTTGGTGCTCACAAATTGAATGAGGGGTCAGTGCCTCTAGTGGGTCGATGCTCACAAATTGAATGAGGGGTCAGTGCCTCTAGTGGGTCGATGCTCACAAATCAAATGAGGGATTGGTGCCTCTAGTAGGTTTTTGCCTACAAAATTTTTTAAAAATGTAATTTATATAAAAGCATTATCGTGCCGTGGCTTTCTGCTGTAAGGGTTTCATTTAAATACTGTATTACATTGTGTTCTTCTCATGTGCATAATTATGCATGTTGAGTGAATGATGTTAATATGACTAATAAAGTTTCCAATTGGTGAAGTTACATTATGCTAATTCACCCCACACACACACACTCTGCCCCCCCAAACTCTCAGTATAATCGTGTGCTCATCAATTCATTGTTTACATTCTTTACTATCCTTAATCAAGATTACCTTTTCATAGCTCCAATCAACTTCACATCATCCATCCCAGCCAAAGTAACAAGAACCGGAATCGTCTCGGAATCAGCAAGGCCGAATCGAATCGCGAATCACCCATGAATCGGAATCGAATCGCAAATCACCCATGAATCGGAATCGAATCGCGAATCACCCATGAATCGGCAAATTTAAAAAACCCTTAAAATTTAGAGATTTTAACAATTTAAAACTTATTTCATGCACCCTTTATTGAATATAACTTAAACACACTATAACATCATCAAATAGAAGCTAACATACATAAACAAGGAACATAAATGATAAATCCATCACATGCGTTACATATTTATGCAGCCTAGAAGCATGAGTTAAGACTGGTATGTCACATAGTATCATAAAAACATTTAAACAACAAAAACACTTGTAATCATAGCATCATGAATCATGATCATACCATCATATTCCTCAAGTGCAAGTTCAACGTCAAAGATTCAAGAATCAAAACATTAAAATTAAATCATTACATCAGTTCAAGTATCATTGTTTTAAGTTCAACTAATGGATTAATAATTTCTTGATATTCTTCTATATGGAGGCTAATAAGACTCGAAGGTTAATTTGTCCCCACTTTTATCGGCGCAGTTTCCATCCCAAATTATTAAATGGGGGTTTGGGGGCAAAGCCCCCAAGACGGGGTCTAGGGGCAGCGCCCCTTGTGCACTCCCTGTCGCAGTACAAGGCGGGGTCGAGGGGCAGCACCCCCGTGGGGGTTTTCGGGGGCGCTGCCCCCGAAAGCTCAACCAACTTTAATTATTTTATAAGGCATCGAGAGTTATTTTTCAGCTCCATAAGACATCAAATCATAAATGTATGTAAGATGAAAAACACAAAAAAAAAGATAAAAAAAACAAGTGTTTTTTAAGTTTTTTTGACTTGACAGCCGATTCATGCCGGTTCACACATGGCGATTCAGGCAATTTTTGGATGAATCGCTTGAATCGGCGATTCAGGCGATTCATGCCAAAAAACCGCCGATCTGATTCACCGGCTCCCAAAAAATCGGGGAGGGTGAATCGAATCGCAATTCATGCGTGATTCTCGATACTCTGAGTCATAATTACATTTTTATATCAAGAGAGTTAATAATTGATGAACCCATTATGCTACATCGAGAGAGAATATAAACTCACAACATTCAGTCACAAAGTCATTAGTGCCAACAAAAACCTATTCGCTTCCCTATTCAGTAATCCGGTATGCTCTACTTCACACTAAAAATTCTGGTATTCTGAGTTTTAAGAGAACTACTTTTATCTTTCTTCTAGATCAATGTCAATTTCAAAAGATCGCAACAAAATATTAAAATGTCAGATACATAAACCAAGTCACTGAAAAAGCTACTACACAAACATTTCTCATGAACAATATTTTGAGCAAAGTTTAAGATACCTTTAAATTTGAGAAAATTGGATTGTAAAATATTCTTAATCTTATCTAAATTACTTTTTCTTAAAAAAAAAAAAAAGAAAGCTTAAACAGCACAGAAGAAAAACCTTTCACTTCCACCAGTAAGGGGAGAGGAAACTAAACACTGTCCAGGCATTGCCAAAGTCTTCCCTATTGCAATGTTATGCTGCGGAGACTGGTCAGGACTGCAATATGAAAATAAATAGTCACTAGATCAAAGTCCTATGCTTCTCAAAAATTAAAGCATCTTCCCATTCATAATGAGCAGTCTGAGTATGAAGTTCAACAAAACTGACATATGATGCATGATATTAGTAGAAATGTGTAACCAATTTTTTCACATGTAATTAGTCACATAATAATAACAACTGCAGACTACATGTCTTCAAAACATGTCTACAACATAAAATGTTGATATTATCACTAAAAGCCATTTATACCATCCCATTCATATACAGCTGAACCAAGATAATCTTCAAATATTTGAGCATTAAAATTAAATAGAACTTAGTATATATTACAATAACTTATATATTAGTAAATTTACATTTGTGATTAAACATATTGTTAGCTAACGATTCTACAAATTGGTAGCTAATGTTCTCTAGAAGATGCATACCTTGATGCACTCACAGAATCACCATCTTCGCCAAATGACTGTCTGTGCCCACTCAGCATAGAACGGCCATGAGTCCTCAACAAAGGATGCTCTGGACTGCAAAAATATCATATACAATTAGACTAAAAATAACCTCAGAATATACAAGCATGCACATATATTCATCAATATTCCACCATCATATTCAATGCTACCCAAATTCATTACTTCATATCACATGAACTTCACCAAATCTCAATTTGATATACATCAACTTATATACCCTTGTCTCTTTGGTTATTCAATCAAATCCCCATCAATTCAGGAAAATTAATTGTAGCATTCAACATTAAAAATGAGTCCGTATAAAACTTGGGTGAATAGGCAGATTAAATTGAGTTCATTTGAAGATAGTATGAATATGATTGTAACCGTGTTAACCAGAGAATTTCCCAGATTATTCCACACATCAACAAGCATAATATGATAGGACATGGCTAATTATGGAGAATCCATACCCTTCTCTTTCATCAATAAATGGGGGTTTACTTCGGGAAATTTGCCTAATTAACAGAAAAAGCATGAAGCTTAAAATGTCCATCTACAACTACTGCCCTTCAAGGACCACATCACCAAGACATCCCTACAAAGCAAACCACATTCTCCCTACAAAGGGTAACCTAGTGACTCCCTACTACCCCTAAAACAATTAAGGGCCCCAGAGAACAAATACCTATTTCTTCAGGGGTAAAATATTTCTTTAAACACAAAATACTCTCTTTCAAAGAGCGACTAAAGCCATAAATTAAAATTTTCCTTTCCATTTTTAATCACAGTTCAGGCCTTATTAGAATAAGAAAATCAGGAGGGTGATAATGGGGCACTCTATTGAAACACTCCCTAATTAAGTGTAATAAAAAGAGAAACGGTTGAATAAAACATACAACAACAACAAGAAACCATACTTCCATGGAGTTCTGAAACCGGGAGTCGAGGCATCAAAGGTTTAAATTTGGGGACATGGGGACAGTTTTTCGCAAAACAAAAATATGTGTGTACACACACACGCACACCCCAATATATAACTATCGCAAGGGTTTGGCATAGCAGGCCCTTGCAGCATCAAGTGAAACATGATGAACCTCCATGGCACATGCTACATTTCATAATTTTTAAATTTAACCACTATGTTTTCAAATTTTCTCCTAAACCAAATCCTCATTCTTTCTAACAAAATTATTATACCTCAAAGAACTAACAATGAAGCTAAAGAATCTAACCGGTCTAAATGATGGGAACAATGTAGTCTACAAAAAAAAAATCACCCTTCTCGAGTCTCTTCAAATATTTGAACAAATTGCTCGAGGTAAAATAAGAGACTGTGCCTCCAAGTAAACAAAAATAGTAATAGTTGTTTTAATAGGCTAACTCTATTTTGCCTCTCATACCATGTAAGTCTTCCTTCTTTCTACAAAAATCAACCATTCATACAATGCCATCATGTTCTCTATTTATTCAAAGGTTTGGCACAAATCAAAGTCATTATACTTTTATCAGGATATAGAAAAACTATGCAAACAACTAGCAATTTTAGGGATATTTGAGAGACTTATCCAAGTACCTCAGTAATCCTACAAACAAGTCGATATCCCCCAACTTCCCCATATGAGGGGACTTCCTAGAACATCCCTTCTTTGATGTAAATCTCCCAAGGACATCTCCTCCCTACTAGTAAGAGTGGGCGAGTGATAGTGCTACAAACAAATTTTAGGTGGAGAGCCATCCTCGTGGAATATTCGAACAAACAAATCACATAGCATGTCCTAGGCTACATAAATTTTAAAGGATTCTTCTCAAACAAACCACTTTGATCTTACTAGTTTCTAAATCCTCATTAGCATATCAGGGATATGCAAATGAAACAAAAGAGAAAGAAAAAAAATTGAAAATATGACATTAGCTCTCTTTAATTTTATTTATGGATTTTAGGTTTTTTTGATGTTGGATCATTTTTATTTTTATTAATGTAAGATAATGCTAATATGAGTTTTGTTTATCACTTGTAGTAGATACAAAAAGGCATCCTAGAGCTGCCAAAAAAGTGTCAAAGCAATGGATACTAGTCGCCAACATAGCAATCTCATTTCAAACAAAAGTATTAATAGTCTGAGATATAACTCCTCTTGTCTCAAATTAAAACTAAATCATCCCACAAAAACAAAATCCTTAAATATACACAATCCTCTACAAAACCTCTAGCCAACACCACTCTATAAACATCCTTTAATTTCAACCATTGTGAAAAAAGCGAATACCAATGCAACAAAAATAAGCTTGAAAACAAATACTAAGACAAGCATGCACGTTAAAACTTCACTTGCATTTACATCTCACAATTATTCACTAACAATCATATCCATTCCATTGTTGTCCAGTAAATGGGTAGTTAGACAGTTAGTCGATCCGAAGGAGTTACACGGATGCGACGGTTCGCCTCACATCCCTTCAGACACTATATGTATACATTCTCCTTTCCGTAAGGGGGAGAGATTATGATATATGAAATATTGTTGTACTTGATGAGGAATAAATGAATATAATGTTGTTAGAATTCTCTGTTATATACCTTGCTTGTACATGTATCTGTTGATTCCAGTTTACCACTGAGGGCAAACATCTGGCGCCGCTGCCTAGACATACTCGGGAAGACAAGAACTGTATGGCGTGCGGACACGATGCGCCTACCGGTCGATGAAATTAATCCGGAAGCGGACAACGCACGTACAGAACTGTACGAAGGTGTAGACAATTAGACAAGGGAGTTTAGAATCCTGTTCCAGGCAGCAATAGAAACCTACGTTTGCCGGGAGGCCTACGAGGAGCAAGTTCCTACAAGTGTCGTGTGGGTCGCGATTTAGGCTAATTCTGCAGCCAATCGATTGCTAAATCACCTCCCACGCTTGTTGGCACAGGTATCGCTTGCGCAACGCCCTTGCCTGGAGGAGATTGCCCGAGAGGAGCCGTCAGGAAATCCTCCGCACATACGAGGCACGAGAACACCTTCGTCGCTAGGAGGAAGACGATGGCACTAGTAGCGGACTCTGAAATGTGAAGACCAGCCGAAGGGAAGAAAAGGACACAAAAAAAACAATTGTAATGCGAAGTCATTCAATTGACAATGTTGTCAACCAACATGAATGAATAAAACAAGTGTTCTTTTAAAAAACAATGTTGTCTTTAGTTTTGATGGCCAACCTTTTAATTAAAGATAAGAATAAAAAGGTACCGAAGGATGAATGTGAGGTCGCACAGAAGGCTTTAATCTTCACACAGCAAATTGAACACCAACGCAGGCTGAGGCAACCTACCCAAGACCAACTTGCCGGAGGATTGCCTGAAGGGGACCTCAGAAGTGGTACGGAAGGTGCACAGGCCGACGAGGAGCCGTTCACTTCGCCCAAGCATCGGAGAGAGCAAAGTACGGAGGAGCTGCTTGAAGAAACACGGAGGAGGAAGGCCTTAATTCAGCAAAAGAGAGGTCAGTTCAAGAGTCTGACCTGTACACCTGGTGCGGAGAACCAAACTCAAGGAGACGGTACGGCCGAAGGTGCTATTGACGCATAGGTGAACCTTCCGTTTGAGCCAACGACTCCACATAGTATGGTACCACCAATTACACAGGCACAAAGGCAAGTGCCACTGGTCAATACTACACACACTAACCAAGCGAGTGCGGGTACGACTGCTAGCACTGGCGGTGTCGGAGCACAAAATCCATTGCGGACACAACAACCATTCAAACCACCTATGGCGACCCATAAAGAGAAATTGCCAAAATTTCATGGTGGTGGCAAGGACGATCCAGTACGGCATTGTCATACCTGTGAAACCATCTGGTCAGCCAACAGTGTCACTGATCAGGATGAATGGGTGAAGCAGTTTCTTGCCACATTGAGAGGAGTTGCCATTGATTGGTACTCCGACTTGGACAAAACGAAGGTAGCCACATGGGACCAACTTAAGAAGGAATTCGAGAAGGAGTTTCAGCTCCTCAGGGACAATAACGAAATAGTCTCTGAAATCTATGGCACAAAACAAGGCAAGAAGGAAATGGTACGAGCCTACGGTCATCGACTAAAGGAGCTAGTCGGGAAATGGAGAGCCAGCCAACAGATGGCCTCAAAAAGAGATGGTTTGTCGAGGGTTTGAATACCAAATTACGGAGAAAGATGAAGATAGTACCCCCGACGTCGTATCAGGATGCATACAACATGGCTATGGACCTGGAAAGTGAGCACAAGACATCGAAAAAGAAGAGAAGTAAATCCTCTTCGTCCGACGACGACACCTCCGACGAAGAAAGCAGTAGAGACAAGGGATCAAAGAAGAAGGTCACAGCGCTCCAAAAAGATATGGAGAGAATGTTAAAGGAATTTAAGACAATGAAAGGGGGTACGGGCAAAGATGACGAACTCTGGTATACGGAATATAAAGAAAGTGGCCACACGAAGGGTGCCTGTCCCAAAAAGGCATTTTGTGACATCTACTAGAGTATGGGATATTCCACAAAGGAATGCCCATACAATCTGAAGCTACGAAAATAGCAGGTGCTCTTCACCCAAGAGAAGTCGTCCACATAAGGAGCCATGGAACCAAACAACAACGCATCTTTGGGGGGCTACCGAGGCAACCGGCGAAGCGGACAAGGGAACAAAC
>MU226309.1:2292171-2321529 GCA_018584345.1 Thuja plicata
GCGACCACGAAGATACAAATTGCCCTAAGTTCAGCGTTGGGACTAACAGACTGGACATCAAAGAAAATACGCAGACAATGGAAGCCATACTTGCCCTCACCCAAGGGCAAGCCAAGTACCCCAATCCTCTTACACAGAAGCAGAGGATGCGGGAAGCACAAGAAGAATTAGAAAAGGCTACGAAGGCCCAACAAGAGACACAAGAGGCAGCGGGACCCTATAGCCAACGGGACACAGAACAAAACATCCTACAATAGATGCTTCAACTTGAGGTACCGGTGAAAATACAGGACCTCCTTCACACTATGCCGCATTTGGGGGCAGCACTACTGGGTATACAGGCCAACCAGACCAACACCATGCACAAGGACATCCCCATTCCAGGAGGATTCGTGGCGGATCCAATGTTGTTGGCTGTCAATAATGTGAGACTCCCAGCCGTGGTGGAGATGGGCATTCGGGGCACCATCTTAACAGACACCATAATATATGGCGGATCGGGAGTAAGCGTCCTGCCAGAGGACACGTGGAAAAAATTAGGGAAGCCTACCTTGTGGCCACCAACATTTAATTTGCTGCGTGTTGATCAACATGGGATCAAGCCCCTCGGGACACTGATGGCACAACCAGTTACGGTTGGTACACAACCATTTGTACTTGACTTCGTTGTTATTCCACTTAAGCAGAAGGGTTACGACGCCGTCTTGGGTAGAGGGTGGCTAGTGGCAGCCAAGGCAAACCATAACTAGAAATGGAATACCCTCTCAATGGAGAGTGGAGGCAGGAAATTTACAATTGACCTCCGAACTCAGTTGGTGAGTGAAGAAATCGCCTCTTCCTCAAGGTCAGTATCTGAAGGAGAAAACAACCGACGCGACGAAGGAAGGCACGGAATGGAACCAAATGAGGAAGGCATACTAAACCTAGACGAATGCTTAGACGATGATATGGATTCACTGAACCGACTTCTCCATTGGCAAATGGAGGATTACGAGATATTTACACCCTCGTGCAATGTATTAAGCATCGACCTATTAAGCATCGAGGAGGAATCGGAAAAATTTCCCCCAGAGTACAGGGAATATAAGGAAGGGAATGTTGCAATTGATAGTGCACCGGCACACCAAGTTGTTGATCAAAATACAATGAGGTACGAGGAACCATCGGTGAAACCCCTAAATCTCGGCACGGAAGCAGAAGTGAAAGTCATCGTCGTAGGGGATGACTGGAACCCAATTTTAAAAGTCGCGTCATTCAAAATCTTTACTGAATACAAAGACGTATTAGCGTGGACGTACAAGGACTTGAAGGGCGTCACACCCGAACTGTGCGTTCACCGTATTCCGTTGGTACCAGGTGTCGTACCAGTACGGCAGCGACCATACCGGATGAACAAAAACTATGCCGCCAAGGTGAAAGATGAAATCGAACGAATGCTCGAGGTCGGGATTATCTTCGAGGTTCAAACTAGTGAATGGGTATCCCCCATCGTGATCTCCCTCAAGGAGGGATACCAGATCCGGATTTGTGTTGACTTCCGGTGCCTGAACGCAGTTACTATTAAAGACCCATTTCCCATTCCGTTTACAGATTCTATCCTTGAGGAGGTGGCTGGCCACGAAATATATTCATTCATGGACGAATTTTCTGGCTACAATCAGATATCTATAGCAGAAGAAGATAAACTGAAAACAACCTTTGTGGTGGAAGATGGAGTATACGCCTACAACCGAATGCCATTCGGTCTCTGTAACGCACTAGCCACATTCCAGAGAATAATCCTCTATATATTCGATAAGATGTTCGTCGATAACTTTAAGGCTTTCCTCGATGATTGGTCCATCTACAGTGGGGAGGAGACACATCTGAAGGCCCTTGGTGAATGCATGGATAGGTGCCGAAGGGCGCGACCTGCACTAAACCCCAAGAAATGTCGGTTCATGGTGCCGCAAGGAAGGCTGTTGGGGCATACTGTGTGCAAAGCGGGACTCGAAACCGACCCCGATAAAGTTCGAGTGATTGTGGATATGGAATCTCCACGAGATGTCACTGGGGTTAAATCCTTCCTGGGACATATTGGATACTATCGAAGGTTTATTAAAAATTTTGCCCAGATATCCTACCCCCTCGACAATCTCACCAGAAAGGGAGAACCCTTCGTGTGGGGAACGGCTCAGGAGGAAGCCTTTAGAGAATTAAAATCACGACTCTTGGGGTACCCATTTTGACTTATCCGAACTGGGACAAAGAATTCCACATGCACGTCGATGCGTCCAACTTTGCCATAGTTGCGACATTGGCTCAAGTCGGTGACCATGGGTTGGATCAACCAGTCTACTTCGCCAGCAGGTTACTCTCAAAGGCAGAAAATAATTATAGCACAACGGAAAGAGGCCCTTGGCATGGTCTATGCCGTGCAGAAATTTAGAAACTACCTGCTCGCGACCCCCTTCACATTTTATGTAGACCACCAAGCATTAATGTACTTGGTGAATAAACCAATAATCCAAGGACGGGTGAGCCGATGGTTACTATTGCAAAAGGAATTCACCTTCACCATTATAATACGGTCGGGCAAAGGTCACGTGATTGCAAATCAATTGTCTAGAATCAAATCTGGAGAACCCGCCGACGGGGTGAATGATGAGTTTCCAGATGCGCACCTATTCCGTATTGCGATTTTACCTTCAGTGGTACACGAGCATTGGAGAGTACCTCTCCACGTCGCAGTTTCCTCGAGAAATGCCGACAAGAAAATGACGCAAAGTGGTCCTCAGAAGTCGAACGTTCCAACTCACTAACGGGCTTCTCTTCAAGATGGGGCTAGACCAACTCCTCCGACGATGCGTGATGGAGGAAGAAGTTACGACTATTCTAAGGGAAGCACATGAGGGTCCGGCGGGAGGACACATAGGGCCTGATACAACAGCTAGGAAGCTACTACTGGTTGGATTTTGGTGGCCGACATTGTACAACGACACCAGGGAGTGGATCGTTAGCTGTGACACATGCCAGCGGGCCGGAAAACCACCTAAGAGGGATTTCATGCCCTTCAACCCCTTGGCTGCGCAGGAATTATTCGAGAGATGGGGATTGGACTTTGTGGGACCTTTGAAAGTCAGTCGACCACGGCAATGCACATATATAGTGGTGGCTACAGAATACCTAACAAAATAGGTGCAAGAACGTGCCTTACCTGACAACAAGGCTGTGAGTACAACACGGTTCATTTATGAACAAATCATCACTCGGTACAACATTCCACTTCAGTTGACAAGTGACAGGGGAGGTCACTTCGTGAATCACGTAGTAAAGCTCCTCACGACAGAATTTAAGATTTTTCATTCTCTATCCAGCCCATACTATCCAAGAGCGAACGGCCAGGCTGAGGCCACAAATAAGATATTGGTCTCTGTAATTTACAAATCGTGTAGGGTGAAGGAAGGATGGGTGGAGAAGTTACCCTCGATCTTGTGGGCCTACCGCACCACCTACAAGGTTACCACGGGCCAAACACCCTTTCAGCTGATGTACGGCCAGGAGGCTATCGTCCCAATGGAATTTATGGTGTCGAGTCTCCCCATAGCTATTGACAACAAACTCGGCGACATGGACAGTCTTCGAGAACGTCTATACGCCCTAAATAAATTGGATTAACAGAGGATGATGGCACAATGGACAACCGACGTCGCTCAACAAGGAAGAAAGCATTGGCATGATAAGCACATTCATCGGGCAAGATTCACACCGGGTCAGCTCGATCTTAAATACAACGGGCGAAATGAGATTAAGCCCGGAAAATTCAAGGTAAAATGGTTGGGTCCCTATAAGGTCCGGGAAGTTGGGAGTAACGGAGCAATTAAGTTGTGGGCGCTCGACGGTACCAAGCTTCCGGACGCGGTCAACAAATCGAAATTGAAAATTTATCATGAATGGCCAGACAGAAGGCCCCGGTTGGAGGATAATTGTACTTGAAAAAAAATTTTAAAAAATTTTAAAAAATAAAATAAAAATAAAAAATAAAAACTCAACTCGACCGTAGGGGGTCCTACGGTGGAACTCCCTACAGGTGGGACCACCTATGGTGAGACTGCCTACGCTAGGTGGTCCACCTACGGTGGTGGCCCCATGGGCTTCATGACGCGGCCAAGACCCACACAGGCTATTTAAAACGCGGGCCGCGGGGAGAAGGGAAGCAGGATTTCTCAATGTTTATTTTCTTTTTCATCTCCGAAGTGACTATCGGGTTTTTTCATGGTAGAGGGAACTCCTTCAAGATCCGATAGTGATTTTCGATCGCAAGCTCTTTAAAACGTGGGCCGCAGGGAGAAGGGAAGAATTCACTGTAGGCATGGCACGGGCAAGCATGCATTCACCATAGGAGTGGGAAGCATTGAGCATTCACCATAGAGAAGGGATTTTCAAAGCCCACAGCCAAAGTAGGGACAAAGCAAGCCAACTAGAGGTAGTTACGAAGGCCAAACGTATAACCGTTTTAAGTTACAAATTTATCACCCGGCAGAACCAGAAAATTTTCAGAATGTAGTCAACAGGGAAGAGACAGTGGAAGGCTAAATTACAGGTCTCAAGAATGGACAAACATGCTAAAACCCTACCTTCAAGTGTGAAGATTTCAGGCGGAAATGTCAGTTCCAGCCGGACAAAGAAAAGACCAGCCAAAGCCCAATCCGCAGCCGACCCAGTCACACCAGAGACAGTAGTTTTTGAAGGACTCAATGGCGCAGACTATAGGAGGTGGTGGCAGGACACGCCCAATGACGATCCCGTCAAAGCAAGCTTGAGACATGCACAGGTTCAATGGGCTATACAGATGTCAGTGTTCACTGTTCGGGACTTCGAGGCACCCCTGCGTGCCATGATAGGAGGGTTTGATAGACACTCTCAGACGTGTACATTATACTATCTCAATCAGCATCTACCCATTTCATTCAATGTCGAGGACTTCTCTCGAGCTTTTGGTATTCCAGGGAGGCACGGGAAGAAGATAGACATGAAACCAAAGAAGATGACATTGGCTAATAAGGAGCGCTGGGTGAAACTGATAGCAAGGCCGCTTACAGACACAGACTAGCACTCCATTCTTCAAGATAACCATGGTATGAAAAAGGCGTACATAGCCGAGGGACATTGGCGGTGTATTATGGACATTATCAACAGCAGGTTAACAAGTTCTAGCAGGGCTTTTGATATCAGCCTCCACCAGATTACACTCATGAATGGACTGATGTTGGGTACTGTGTACGATTGGGCTTCCACCCTGGTAGAGTGGATGTATTAGTTCATGACATTGCAACACCGAACCTTCTACATGTCCCACTATGAGATAGGATTCTTTCTGGATGCTACGAGGACACATTGTCCCCACGAGGCGTTAGAGATGCAGCCACAAGATATTGCACCTGGCAAGCCTCCAATCTTGCATTGGACGTACTAAGATATCGGACACGCCAACACCACTCCGAAACGGAAGCGTCAGGCAGTATCTACAAATAATGTGGATAGTGGAAGGGAGCCCACGAGTTCGGAGGCATCGACCTAGTTGAGACCGAGGCAGTCAGTTCCCCGTCCAGAAACACACCAAAGGCACAAACAGAGGTCCCTATAGTGTTGTCTTCGGCAGAGCCGCAGACAGGGGAGACTGGGGATAGGGAGGCTAGTGAGGCAGAGCCTCGGATTCGCCAGACTTGAAGCCGAGAAGACATGGAGTTCTGGACAGATGTAGCGTTACGGGGTAAGGAGATGGTGGCCAGAGCACAGTCGCAGGCTCTCGAGGATGTAGTCGCGGACTTGCAGCGCCTCCTTACCTTCGTGCGCGGGGACTGTTATGCCGAGTTTGATAGGTGTTTCACAGGAGATTGGCCTAATTCTGAGACACAGGCTATGCGGGAGGCCTGGAAGGTGGCTGAACCTGTCATAGAGTCAGGTAGCAGCCTCGATGACGGATTTGGAGAGGGCTTTTCGGGAGCTTCTCTATTCTCTGCAGCGTATTGAAGCCGCCTCTACCGATGAGCATGAGATCCCGACTAAGGCCAAGCATGAGTTGTCCATTCGCCTAGTTGATTTGAAGCAGGATATAAATGAACAGCGGAAGCATTGGATCACTCTAGAGGGGTCCTTGAACGAAGAGATACACTTTGGAGACTCATTTGGAGGCCTAGCAGGTGGCACAGGAGGAAAGGGAGACTCAGTTTGCCGCCGAGAAGGCTGCCCTCATTCAGCAGCTTTCCTCACTCATGAAGGACCAAGACCGTATGGCTCATGAGCGGGATCAAGCGCGGGCTTCGGAGGAAGCCAAGCAGAAGGAACTCTTGAAGGCGGCAAGTATGGTGAAAGCTTCCTTGGAGAATGAGCTACGGGTTAAGCAATAGCTGAAGGCCTGGACAGAACAAGAGTATACCCTTCGCGAGCAGCTTGGGAAGTCAACAGGATCAGCTTCTTTCTCAGGGACACCTTCTCAGCCCCCCACCTCGTTCTTAGTTCTTGTTGTTTTGTCTAGTCATCATTTCCCATTTTGTTGTTGTCATCAGGAGACGACTTACTTTTTTGGGGGCGATGATGTTGTCCGGTAAATGGGTAGTTAGACAGTTAGTCGGTCTAAAGGAGTTACACGGATGTGACGGTTTGCCTCGCATTCCTTCGGACACTATATGTATACATTCTCCTTTCTGTAAGGGGGAGAGATTATGATATATGAAATACTATTGTACTTGATGAGGAATAAATGAATATAATGTTGTTAGACTTCTCTGTTATATACCTTGCTTGTACATGTATCTGTTGAATCGAGTTTACCCCTGAGGGCAAACATCCATAATATAAACCCATCAACAAGCAATATAACACGACTTTTTATTCTGTATTAACCTATAAATTATAACTTATATTTATATATTTATTATTCACTAGTTTCAAAGGTACAAATATTAACTACTTCATAAATACATTTTTATATTAAAATTATTTCATATTTAGATATTAGTTGTACTAAAATATATTTAATGTATCAGTGATTTGGTAATATCAAATAAAAATTATGTATATTACAATACTAAATTTTATATTAATTAATTTATAACATTAGCTCCCACTAAGTGGTAGTAGACAAACAATTGACTTGTAAATAAGTCAAATGGTTGAAACCCCAAAGGGCTTTCCAAAGCTTAACTTTGATGGGCCTTCAATGGGTAATATTAAGCTTTCTAGGGTTAGCTTTGTTGCTCGAGACTCTTCTAGAGATTTTATGCAAGGAAGCTCCCTATTATTTGAGAATCATAGTAACTATGAGGTAGAGTGCGGAGAAGACCCTACTATAGGTGCAAATGCATGATTGCGCAACATGATTTCACAATGGTTATTGTACGGCTTAACAAAAGGATGATTAGTTAATTCCAGCAAGGATCAATTTCATTTCTTGCCTTGAATAATGATCGAGCTAATAACTAGGAGCAGTTGTAACCACTATTTTTGCTAATATAGCTTTGTCAAAGGCTTAAGTGTACCTTGAAGGATTAAGTTTGATGCTCTTTGTTAGGACTTTCTCTTACATTGCCGATTTCCTACCCTAACAAATGTTGGAGAGGTAATACATACATACAATGACCACGTCATGTTGGTTATTTCTATTAGTTGCTCCCTTCTTTAGAATCACATTGTAATCATTTTTTTTCATTAGCATTCTTAGTGTTAGAATGTCACATCAGTTGGATGTCACCTTCCACATGTGAAGCTCAACAAATGCTAGATATGTTTTTTTAGCTTTGTCTACACCTATTTCACTAAAACATCTTATTTGACAAAATTCTCCACTCCTTTCGTTTAGATATTCTATTGTTGTTGGGTTGGTAGTGTTCTCTCAATGGGACAAAATCTTATATGGCTCCCAATGGAGGAAGGGAAAAGATTGGCATTCCAAATGTGTAGTGTCCAATAGGCATTTGAAGTTGATCTTCAATTGCAATGATCCAATCTCATTTCCCTAGTTAACCAAATCTTGTGTCCAAACACTAGTTAGTTTTAAGACTATGAAAGATACAATTAAGATTTCATCCACTAAGAAAGACAAATTGTCATATAAGATCATAGAAAACGAACAAACCAAGATTTTTAAAGAAAAAAGTTAAAAATACTTCTTAGGAATTGCATATTCTAAGGTTGGCTAGAAATTTTATATATGCAACTTCGGTGACTGATGTAATATGCAAGAACTCGTTAACTAAGATAGTTGGAAGATGATTCAAGAAACAATAGTGTTGGCAATAGGAATCCACACTAGAATACACTTCAAGCTTGGGGCAAGCATTATGAGTTATGGATGTAGTAGCACTATTATTCCCAATGTAAGCAATAAAATAGATAAAACCTCTTTGTTGCAAGTACAGAAGAAAATGATTTAGAATAAGAGACTGGGACATATTCAAGAGAAAACCTTTTGAGCTTCACACACTAAAGCTTTTTGTTTTTCCACAATGGTACCTCTAAATGAAAGATATATAAAGGAGCTTTTATACCCTAACACAATGGATTGGAAAGAGGGTCCAATCAATAGATTGTAAGCTTGTTTTGATATCAACTACATGAAAACAAGAATCATAACAATTAAAGCTCTATACAAAAATTATCAAAAATGCTAAGAATATCAAGTTGGTTGGGTGAAAAACTAAAGTAAGAACCAAAATCAAAACAAATTAAAAACTAGTTATCTAGACTACTAATAGTCTAGCACCTAGGAAACTAGCTTTACACTTTTTACATAGTGTGAAGATGAAAGTAATGTCTCCATCCTTGTAAGTCGATTCCTACAATCGGGAACCGAACATCGAGAGTGAAAACAAAACATCATCTTGAGGGAAGAAGAAGGCAGGCGATGACAAGAGCACTGCAGGTAGCAGCAACAAAGAATCCAAAACAGTTCAAGCCTTACAATAGGATACGATCAAAATGATGAAAGAATTGAAGGCGGAGAAAAAAACCAAAAAAGAAACTAATTAACTATGCTCTATTGAGTGCAAAATTAAGGCCCAAAAGAAAAATAAATCTCCAAGAAAGATGTTTTCAGAGATTTGGCAAGTGATGGTTCTTCTATGGGTCATTCAATAGAAGACTACCTATATAATTTGAAGATCAAAAGTACACAAGTACTCTTCATCCATTGAGAATCCACTCAATAGAAGCCAAAAACGCATCGCCAGGTAGTTATTGAAATGAATAAGGAAGGCAAAATCAAAGACAGTATGAATCCAAAAGATGTCCTATCAAATAGTGTCGACAATGTAGCGAGTGGAAACACTCTACAAGAGATTGCCAAAATAAGAAAGACAAGGTGCAGCTATTGTGCAAATGGTGTGGCCCTAGCGATCATGAAGACATTGGATGTCCAAAGCAAAAGGTTTAGCATTAGCCTAATTGATGTTGAAAGGCAAAATCAAGATTTGGGCATTACTTGTGCCCAGACCCAAGTACTAAAAAGGAAAAGCTTCATGAAGAAACGGCCAAAGTGGAGAATGCTATATATAACAAACGATGCCACTCATGCAAATAGAAATACGGTAACATATCAATTACAATTCAAATTGCATTGAACTGTAGAACTCAGAGCTGCATAGATAATTTGCATTGTTCCTATAATTATCAACTACGGCGGAAACAAAGAATGAGCATGAGGTTGCAATTCCATATTGATCTAAATCAACCCACATCCTCTCATTTTCAATAGAACCTCAGCCAAAAGCATACATGTACTATAATGTGCTTCCCCATGAGTATCGGCCTATCAGGTAACTAGGTACGTAAAGGCCACGCTCAGACAGAAGATAAAGATGTAACACTCCAGCATAGTACTTACAAGCATGTTGGGGAAGGAACAAGCAATGAAAATAGTAAGGCCTATAGTAGGAGCCTCTACTGCCCATCTAATAAACTCAAGGTTAATTTGGGCAAGCATAAACCACTGCATCGTAATATAATGCAAATATCACAACTACCCTAGTAAGGCAAAGATGTAATACAAACTATCGTACCATGTAAAGTAGTGGATTTATTACAAAGTATTCCTGAACTTTCAAATGCTATTGTATCAGGGGAGAATGAGATGGTGCATGCTACGACGCAATTGGAATCTATTGGAACGAAGATCTAATAACTGAATGTCCATTCTCAAGAGACCAAGTGATTTACCTGATATTATTCACGATTAACATGACAAAGAAACCAGTGATGGAGAATATAGGCATCCCTGCAAGGAATTTCACCAATACAATTGTTGATGTTGAGTATGGCATGAATGTACTTCATGAAGACACTTGGAGAAGTCTCAGTAAGCCAACCATTTGGCCACCAACTTCTCAATTGGTGGCTGTAGATGAAAGTATTAAAGTACTAGGAATTTTAAAGGAACAAAAGGTAAGTATCACAACCCAGGCATTTTTATGAATTTTGTGGTCATTTATTTAAGGAAGAAAGCATATGATGCATTGCTAGGTCGGGGCCGGCTGCTAGCAGCCAAAGCCAATCACAATTGAAAAAATAATACAATCTCCATTGAGAAAAAGGGTGAAAACTACTATGTAAATGATTTAAAGAATTAAATCATTACTGAGGAAGCAGCTTCCCTAGATTCATCAGATTCATATTTTGGAGAAGAATGTACAAAGAAAAAAGGTTGGATGGAACCGAATGACGAAGTAGTTTTCAAGTTAAAGTCATGTTTGAAGGATGAAACAAATTCTGTGGCTTATTTCACTAGCAAATAGAGGACTATGAGGTATTTCTGTCGACATGTAATTTTCTTGAATATACAACTCTCGTTGAAGAGGAACCAATGAAAGAACGTAAAATTATGGACAATACATCTAAGAGTAGAATATGTAATGTGGAGCATATATCTACATGTCAAGTGAAATCAACTTCACCGAAAATTAGCAAAAAAAAGAAAAGATGAAATTAGAAGGGATAGAAAATGAAAAGATCAATAAAAAAATGATGGACTTGGAAAAAATTTAAAGGGGACAGCAGAGAGAAAAAACTTAAAAAGTAGTTATTAAAATATTAATGCCAAGGAAAATTTAATTAAGTGAAAATTTTTGAGAAGTGGATAAAAAGGGAGAAAATTATTAAAAGATTAGAGTCAGAGGATATTATAAAGTGCATAAGGCCAATTTATTAAAGTGCAGAGGAGAAAAATTATTAAGGCAGCAGAATTATAAATAGAGTATAGAAAAATAAAGAGGTAATTAAAAGCTGAAAATATAACCATGAGAATTAAAATAATAAAGGTGGGGACATATTCTTATTCTCAGCAAAATTCTATTTTTCATTCTCAACGACATCATATTTTTCATTCAGTGGCATAATATCTCTCTTTCGGCAGCATTAATTCTTAGCATACAGCCACAAAGGGCATATATTTGTTTTCTATGTTCGGCTTGCTTCTCTCGGCGAAGGCACTTTGCAACATACAACTTCCTCATTTCAGCATACTGACTCCTTCTTAAGGGCTCCCATTCTACATTGTATAACAGTTTTCCATACGATAGTGTCCCTTCTTGAGAGAACTTCATCCATCTGTATGGCAGGTTATTTATTTTACCTACATCGTACCACTCCTATAGCATAAGAACAACATATCGGTATGGCCGATATCCTACAGCATAATACGACACTTCCTGCAATGCCACTGTACAGAATTTTCTAGCTCTTCCAATATACAGCCTGGTAAAGCATCTTGTCTCTTCTTTGTATTGTTTACCGCTGATCTGCTTCTTTGTATTCTTTGTACTTTATATTTAAAAAACAAAAAAATCAATTTATTCTTAATGTGAAGAATTGTCCTTAGTGGACTAAAATGTTATGGTTCCCGTAGCCCTCCAGATGAGGAGTACCAGACACATTTCAGGGACAGCATATTTTTTGCTGGAATCTGGTATCAAGGGGAGGGAAAATAGAATATATCAAATTATAAAATACATATGTTAAAGCTCTTCAATTACATAATAATAGGGATCTAAAATTTAAATAACATATCGGACTTTAGAAAGAACTGAAATTCAATTAACATCCATGACACTGAAGTTTGACTAGAACTATCAAACTAAGAGTCTCATATGACAATGAAAATCAAACTACAGATTTACTTCACCATTCCTGAAACCAAAAAATATCTTTGTTTTTTTATTTTTCTGTTTTCATTGCAAGTGTAAGACGTCAGGCACATCATAGCATCCCTCGGATGCCAAAACATTTCTGAATCATTCCACAGATATGAGAAAACAAAATGACAGAAAAAAGTTGATTATCCCCCTAAAGAAATCAACACCATGGAAGACTGCTAAAATATCGCAATGGCCCAATCAAACTAATTAATTATTTCAGCTAAAGAATTGTACCAATTCATTTGCGCCCTCCAACAACTTCTATGAAAAATCAAGAATTTAGACCTTTGAATTTGTATCCCAATAACATTTTATTTAACTTATACTAGTATATGATTATCCATCAACGAAGTTGAGATGGTAGAGAAATTCAAATAAAGTATACTTCTATTTCAGAAAGTTCAATAATGAGATATAATCTACTCCCAGTAAAAAGAATTAAATAGCACCAATTTCTAAATGTAAACAATGGAACACTTATGTTTGAATGCCAAGTATTATGTCAGTTATGCATTTAAATAAATATTCAACATTCACCACCAACACAACTTTTGTCATGAGCAATCCAATTATCTAGTCTGATTTGTCCATTTTCTACAGTCCAACTTTATTGAACAGTCATTGAAACATTTTAAACAAAATAACTGACCTAGAACTAGAAGTGCGCTGTTCAGCAATGGCTTTCCTGCGGCTACGTCGCCAGAAACCGTTTGCAATATCTGGTTCACTTCGTGATAGACTGTAACCATTTAACAAATCTATCCAAATTGTTACTCACTACATATCTTACGTGTTAGATTCAAGTTTCAACGAAGAAATTTTCTAGGTCTGTACATTAGGATTATTGGTTATTTATGACCTTATCCCATTAAGTAAAGGACCAAGAAAAAATCTAAGGGCATAGATAAATCAATACTTCTACATTCATTAATAGAATTTGTAGGAGGGAAATATATAACTCAAAAAGCTAGCACTCGTCACCTTAATTTGCATTCAATAGCTGGCCTTAGTCTAATGTTTGGCAAGGAAGGCCCTGCTGATGGAATATCCCCCTTCCTTGGGTAAAAATATTGAAGACTTTGGTGTTCCTCCTGCTCTGGGCTGCATTTGTCATACATTTCTAAATGAAACTAAAGATATTATCCAAAGCAAAAATGGTAGAAAAGTTGAATTACCTATTTTAATTAATCTAATATGCTTTTTCCACTTTTGTATGTTTAAAAATGAAACTAAAGAAAGTGTCCAAAACAAAAATGGAAGAAAAGCTGAAAAGCCTATTTTAATTTAGGTACTGCATTTTACCAAAACCTACAAAAATGGAACACAATACATAAACTATTTTTGAGTGTGCAAACATCAAACCACACTAGACTAGAAATAGCCATTATGTGCATTATTATTTGCAATGCTCCAACAAGAAGAAAGACAATCTGAACCCAAAAGAAAGCAAATAATCTCAATTGAGTAATCATAATCAAATTGTGTGTTCTGACATATATTGACATACATTTGCCTTTCTAAATGAGGTTTTGAAACATTTTTCAGTTATGAAGCCTTGTGTAGCAGTTCCAGCATCCACAGTTATAGTCACATCAATAATGGCCTGATAAGTTTTAACCAGCAATAAATATTACGTTGCAGTGGTTTAGGGTAGAATTATTTACAATCTCAATGAATTTGAAAAATTCATAACCACTACTTTCACGTGCTTAATGGGCAGCATCTCTTTACATTCTCAAACAGCGTGAATTTACCTTTCACCTTCGAATTTATCTGCAAAACCAAAGTTTGGACTGTTTGGCTCTAGAGGAGATTCACATGAATCATTCTCTGCTGAATCACTTTCTCCAGATCCAGAGACATGATAGATAATAAGAGCTCTCACAGAGAAAGGTATTAACTGACCAGGAGACCTCATGATATCCACTAGCATGTCCACGGAATTTAATTCAACCAACAGAGACATATGCTTTGGACTCTCCCTGTATGCAATTGCCTTATCGTATGGTTGTAGACCCTGAGAAAAGAGAATTTCAAATGATCAACAAACAGAAACCCATTAGGTGCACTACAGTCACCTAAACTTGGACAGTTTAGAATTGTTTGATGTACTTGTTACATGTGAGACTGACAGATTTAATCACATATCTTGAAACCTGTTTATGTACTTCCAATTGAAAGAACAATATAAACAGGCGTCTTAAATTCATTATATTATTAAACTATTTCAAATTAGAAGCTTTAAATGTCCTGAAATTCAAGACTTCAATTAATTTTCCTCAAACTTCACTTCAGATCTGATTTTTCCAACATCAACCAAAAAAAATGTGTGCAAGTGAAAGTCTAATACTAATGAAACTGATTCAATGAATCAAATGAACATCACGATGGAAAAATGCTTACCACCAGAAGTTTACTTTTAAGTCCCACAGCATCTGCAAGAACTTTGAATAAAATTGCCCGTGGCCGGCATAACCCATTTTTAATCTGACCTAAGAGCTGAAATCCATGGCTGTCTGCCAAAGTCGGCATCTCCTCAGGCAAGTTCTTCACAGGGCTTGCTTCACAAAGAGGTCCTCCATAAAACTCACAAACCTGTAGAATAAAAAATTATGTAATTTAAGTCTGACATTTTCTTACATCAAGAACAAAAATTGCTTAAGTTGCATTTATATAAGCAGGATGGTCAAAAATATAGAATTTCACGACATAAACCAACATGTAATTTACAAAATCCAAAGTCCACAGGAAATTACGTTAAAGATTTTAAGAAACTTCAGATTCTTCCATCATGTGAATTTAAAAGGAAAAACGATAAGCTTTGATTCCTTCAAAGATCTGAAGCTTCAACACTTCTTCAGGTATTTCTTGGACCATTTTCATAAATTTATGAAAATGGAGATATATAGGTTTCCAAGTAGTTTCATAATGTGAAATTACAACAAATAAGGTTCTCTTGCATCTGCAAGAATACCACTAACCTATGAAGCACGATATGTATTGGTACCTTATACATGTGGAATGATACTTCACATGTTATAGGCAAGGCCAAACAACAACGATAGTTAAGGAGGGCAATAAGATGGGCTTGAACTTTGAGGTTGAAAACAACTTTACCAAATAGATGGAGGTCTCCATTAATGCACGATGATACAAGTCATCTCAAGTAAGCCAAAGGACCTTGATGATGCATGTGTGCAGGAATATTACACTGAGGAAGTCATAAAGCAAGGAGAAAGAAGATACTAATAATAAATTAAGTCATCCCAAGAAAGCGCAAAATCATCCATCCCAAACCTAGAAGAAGGTATGTGGAAAGGCAAGAAGAGTGGCACTGTTTTGGATGTTCATAAAGATCCAGAAGAAATATTGTAATCATTGTATTATTACTGGGCATGCTGACACAAAGCATTGGAAGTTGCAACTCATATTGCATCCAAAGAATCATTCCAAGGAGGACTATAACGTCCATGACATCTTTGAGAAACAAATCAAAGGTGAAGAGCAAGGAAATTTCTGGAATTGGAAGTCACATTGGCTACAAATGCAGCTAGCAAGGACCAAGGAAAAGAAGAGACAAGCAAATTGTTTCAAATATAAATTGGTCACAATCTAATTTGATTTCAAATGAAATCATTGAGAAACTTCAGTTCAAATTTTATCATCATCCTCATCCATATCCTGTAAGTTGGGTGAAATTGGGTGCCACTGTGGAAATTCAAGTAAATATAAGATAGAAAATGATATTTTGTATTAATTTACTGTATGTCGACGAGCTCAAAACAGATGTAATTGCACGTTAATGCATTTGATGTGGTAGTTGGAAGTCCTTTCTTGTATCTTAGAGTTCCTTTTTTCTTGAGAAGCACTATTAGTAAAAATGGATCGGGAATGTGATCAGCAATATCAAGGAAGTCAAAGCAAGCCCAAGCTCACCATGTAATGTCTCTTTTCAATTTATTTTCCTTGTATAGGACCTGTCCTAATTTTTCTAATGAGCATATATTATATTTTAATAAAGTGACCGTGAGTTGGGGAAATAAAAGCAACAAGTAATATAATAATAAAATAATAATTTGAGAGTATCACTAAATGGGGACGTGGGTTTCCAAAATGGACATTTGTAACCCATGAGACACCTGGCAGCTACACAATGACAAGTTTATGATAGATATTATAATTAATGAAGAGTTGCCCATTGGCATTCATGAAAAAGTGGGAGCTAGTTTGGGGAGGAATAATGTATGAATTATTTATTTATAAATTGAGGTGCCTGATACATATGAAACTATAGTCGTTTTTCATATATTTCTGTAATAACTCCAGCTTTGTATTCAACTATCAATTCAAAGAGAACAGCCTTTGGATTTGAAGATCAAAAGATGAAACCCCCTAGCTCCCAAGGGCAATCTTATCTAGAGATTCATTTCTGCCAAAAGCTTTATTTTGTTCTAGAGGTAGGTTTTGTATTTTTGGAGCAACCACATATTGTAATTCCAAGTTGATTCATATTTATACCTTACTTATTTGAAATATTTCAGCATATTTTCCAGCTCCATAATATTTGTATTATTCAAGCAATATATTGTGACATATTTCAAGCAATATTCTTTATTTAAATTATATATATATATATATATAACCACCATATGCTCTCACCTTCTCGCCTCACCATCACAAAATCTTGCTGATCATATAGTGTTGAATAACAATATTTACTCACCATATGCTCTTACCTCATCCTCACAAGACCTTGGTGATCAGAAAGTGGTACATATTTACTACTAAAATATGTGGACGACATCACATACCATTGCATGCCAACACAGCAACAAGAAATATTCAAACAAATAGTCAATAATGTTTCGTTCTTTTTAGGGATAAACCTTAACATCTACATATTTCAAAAATCTGTAGTGTTAATAAAGAGTTCAAAGATTTGGATGAGTTGCTAGTGTAGAAAAGGTTGTCATTGATGTCAAGTGTATCAAGCAATTGGTTGTCATTGATGTCACCAGAGAATGTGCTGAGAAAGCATGATAGTGAAAGGCCACTAATGGATAGCTATAGATGGCTAAGTATCTTACGGATGAACTTAAGTCCCATGCTCATGTTATTATAATTGGAATAACTAATCGAGCAAATAGTCTTACCAAGCGATTGAAAGATTTGGAAGGTGTGATTTAGAAGAATTAAAAGGATTGCTAATTATCGCTTAAAAAGAATATCTATTATAATTTATTATGATTTAATTCAAAGGCTGGAAAATTTCCATTGTATGGGATTAATTGTAATAAGGAAGTGACTATTAAAAGCAGCAATAATATGACCAAGCCATATATATATATATATATAGTTAGGTAATGCGTAGGCGAAGTTGTGGAGAGGTTTTTTAGCCTAGTCCAAACCCAGGGGAGGACTAAAGTATATATATATATAGTAATGCGTAGGCGAAGTTGTGGAGAGGTTTTTTAGCCTAGTCCAAACCCAGGGGAGGTCTAAAGTATATATATACATATATATATATATATATAGCTAGGTAACGTGTAGGCGAAGGTGTGGAGAGGTTTTTTAGCCTAGTCCAAACCCAGGGGAGGTCTAAAGGGGGACCTCCTCCCCATACATAAACCACATAAGCCACTAAGGCCACTCAAGTCAACAAAAGCCACAAAGGCAACTAGATGTCAGTTTGGGGGATTCAAACATGGATCTCCAACATGAGAACAATACGGCCTTGCCAATTGACCATATTTTATATATATTAATCAACTTAATGAGATCCATTTATGTGAAGTAGCAGTGACCAAGAATAAAGCAGCGATAAAAAGGAGTTAGAGACATAAGGATAATAATGGACAACCACCTTTGCTCGCATGATTTAATGTATGTTAGTCGACCTCAAGCATGATGCCCAAGACAGTCATTTAAAGTTCATGCTGGATTATTGAATTTTTTAGAATGCCCAAATCATTTATATAACACATCATTCATGCGCAGCGAAGTAGAAAGAAGAAAGGATTAATGTAAATAAAGGTGTAACACTTATGTTTGCATTTAATATGAAACAGCCTTTAAACTTTAAAGGCTTTGTGAGGAAATGACTAAAGGTTGCTAGGAAGAATCACAGCAATCAATATAACAAAGGCAGCAATAGGCAATGTTTGTTTATTAGCATGATAAAGAGCAGTGTATTTGTAAAGAGAAAGTTAACCATAAAAAACAAAAAGCATGCAAGACAACAATTGTATAAAACAAACAACAAAGGCAGTGATCATGTTTAAAGGATTTGAATTGAATTAAATGGCAGCGATTAGTTTTTGAAAGTCATGTCCCTGTCAAGGTAGATATCTATTCCAAAAAGCTCTGTCTCTTCACTTGATATAAGGAAATAAAAAGAGCGAAAATAGAGGAAGAGAGAGTGAAAAATAAGAAATATATTTAATACGACAGCACATTTGTATGAAGAGAATAGATTTTTATATGCAGATGTTAATGAAGAATAAAAGTAAGTATCATACTTACACATACAAACCTGCATGTGAGCCAAATAAAAAGATATATCATTCACTCTCAAAGAGCCTTGTATGAAGAATTGAAAAGGAATTATATGCACATTTAAAAGAGGTTTTATAAGCACATCTATGAAGATATCACAAGTACATTTGTGAGGAAATTGTGAGTAATTTTATAAAGATTTTATGATAAGATTTACGGAGAATTTTTATCATATGTATTACCAGGCCCCTGCCAGATTTGAATTAGCAGCCATTAAACTAATACAAATCATACGCAATACAATTTAAAAGAGACAGCCATCTGGCATCAATACAAAATATTTCCCAAGTGACGAATCCCAAGGGAGGATGACCCAAGTTCAAATAGCCATTCCATACAAGGACCCGAGGTAGGAAAACAGCAATTTCAAAGGGTCGACTAAGACTAACAAAACAGCACTTGAACAAGGCCGACTAAGATTAATTAAAAGATATTATGGGCAATTCTCACCTTTGAAAGGGTGCAACACATCAAAGGCAATGGGTATTCTGGAGAGATGTGACCCCACTAGACATGAAGATATAAATAGGAGGACAATACATTTAATGAAGCATCCAAGGAAGAATCAAAGAAAAGAAGGAAAGAAGGAATTAAACAGAACTGGAAATGATTTAGTAGCGATTCTAATTAAGAGAAAAATCTGAAAAATAAGTAGAATTATAGAACTATGCATATGTGTTGATGCATTAGAGATACTTGCCGAAACTATTGAGTAATCTTAATCCTCTTTCTACTATAAACATGTAATGAAAGATTTGCATGATAGTCCCTTCCAAATTTAGAGAAATTGATTGAAAATAGGAAGGACGGCCAGCCTTCGAATTCACGTGACCCAAGTACACCACTCCATAAAGAATGTTATGCTCATGGACCAACGGGCCTAGCGTGCCCTTGGGCTTGAGATGCCATCAAGTATGCCACCCCTGGAAAATAGTTATGCTTGTGGGCCAAGGGGTTTAGTGTGCCCTTGGGCTTGAGGTCCAATCAAGTACACCACCCCCAAGATAATTGTTATGCTCATGGACTGTGATGTCCCCTTCTCACTAGCAGATTACAATAACAAATTATGTTGTCAAAGCCTTAAGTGAATCATAGAATCAGGATAACTGAGGATTGAACCTCCCCATATCAATGTTGTCATATAGGGCTATCAATAACATTTAACTAGAATGGACAACTCAACCATCAGCAATCCCACGTATCATTCATCAAGCCCATTCCATATATCAATCATCAGCAACACAAAATGATAGAGATGATTACATTAAGCACGGAAAACTCTCAAGTTAAGAAAGAACGATCATTATACTGCAACAACCACCCATGAACTACAAAGCCAATCAGAAAATGATACATCAACCAAATAAAATTGGTATCAATATGCTAATCCTAAATTGACAGTCAGGAAGCATTAGTAGATCGATTGCATATGACAACCAGATTAAAGAACATACAAGTGATTGATCATCAAAGAATACTATCACCACCTTCAAGAAGAAGTTGATTACAATAAGTGATTCACTAATTGGATAATTAGTGATCCCACAAAGAACAATTGCTAAGCAGCGACTAAAATAAACAGGTGCAATTTGAATAATTAAAGAGCAACGATCCGTTTGAGACAATGATTTTAATAAAGAATGGTGATTACCTAAGCAGTAACCATATTCTGTATGGCGGTAGTCATAAGGTTTTGATAACATACTTACAGATGATATTAATGCAAGGAAGAAGGAAAGCTTCAATAAAGGATAAGAAAACAAACAAATTGTATCCCAGACATAGTAAAATCTGTGATGGTAATTAATTTACTAAGAGAGATTCTTGATAAAAGAGCAACAATGATTTCATCGTCAAAGAACTGATTGTAGTCATTTAACTAATCAAATGATTAGTTATTCACCATTAGACAGAGATTAATTAGAAGGAAAAGCACAATTGGTATAAGTAATGGAGAGTTGCAATCAAGAAAAGGGATGTCTCTATTCCCAATCCAAGGAGGCAACCATTTGATTCTACAAGGTATTAAAAGGACATGCAAATCATTTTGGAAATGATCACTGATTACCTTTATTTCTTATATCCTTATTGGATCACTCGAGTGAGCAATTGGCCTTGTGTCAAACCAGTTGCATATACATCAACGGAATCAGGAAGAGCGCCATTGTTGCAAGTTCATAAAGAAATATCAGAAACAGCACTATAGTGCTATATGAGATATCATATGTATTAACATATTCATTAAGGCCCCGTTTGTTTGGCGGAATTGGAATTGAGTCAAAACCTTATTATCACAAAATCAGGTTTTGAAATCCCGGTTTTGCATCTTGGGGAATTGGAATTTGACTCAAAACCTTATTATCGCAAAACCAGGGTATGATTTCTAATTCCACCTATTTAGTGGGAAGATGATGCCACTCATTTTGGTGTCTAAACCCGGTTTTGCTTGACGAATCCGGAATTGCAATTTAGAGAAACAAACAGCGGATTTGTAAAAACGAGAAGTGTCACTCCCAAAAACGGGAAGTGTCACTCCCAATTCCGTGAAACAAACGGGGCCTAAGATAAATCGGGAGCAGCAAATCACCCATCGCTATAAGCAATTGGAAAGATAATTGCATATACTTCAGGAGCAAGATCAGACACAGTAATAGCATCACTTTATGCAATATTGAAAACACTTGCCGGTTTATGAAGTCAGATCAGGTACAGCATTCATCACTATAAGCGATAGGAACATAATATGGCATACTTTCCATTGTCAAATCAGAGACGGCTGCTAATCACATTGCACATATTGTTTAAGCACAGATTGGATATTAAGGATCATCCTTGTACAATTGTCATCAATCATATCAGAGACAGCACAGATAATCTTAAACATCATTTGCATTGCACTAAGTGCAGATATATAGACCAAAATCATCTTACATATATCTAAGTGTTGAATCAGAGATAGCAGTGATATTGTTCTCATATATCATATCAATTGTATAATATAAGAACAACCTTTTAGAAATGGTATCATAGACTACTATTCTTACTTCAATCATTACCATTTTAAGCGTTATTTGAGACTTCAAGGAAAGAAGTCTGTTGCAATTGCTGTCTCTATTTTATAAGATTTAACAAAAGGGAACATTACAAGTGGTATCAGAGCTAATGAACCCGCCAGCCTAAGGGGAAACCTTTCGGAAGAACAGAAGACGACAAACTCAATGATAAAATGAATCCAATCATGACACAATATAGGAACACTCAAGAGAGAACGACTATATTGTTGAGCACGCTAAAACAAGTAAACAATAATGGCAACAAAAGAGGCAATAGAGAGCAATCCATCCATGTTCAAACTCCAACTAGACATATGTCTACAACAAGTTCAAGGTCAATAGTAACAAAGCTCTCATCAAAAGAAGAGCACCAAGAAGGCAATGAACCCATGATTAATCTACAAGATTGGATTAATGAAGGGCTACAACAGGATATGACTCTAGAGGACTACATAGAACTAAGGATGTAATACTTGCCTAAAGAACATAGAGGTCATCACCTTGACATAAGGTGAAAAATTGAAAGGCGCGAACATTTGAATGAACAAGAGAAAAATGATTGCAATATTGTATCAAGAACTTTATGTACACATTCATCAACCCAGAAATCACAGCAAATGTAATTTGAGGCATTGGAGGTTGTTACAACAAAGGGAGAAAGCTTATAAAGTTTTACAGCTGCAGGTCATCATCAAGCATTACAAGAACAAGAAGATAAGAATGTAGTCAGAAAACGTTTCAACGAGCCAAAGATACAAGGAAAGAAAATAAAAGCAGTTGATTCTTCATACATTTCTTCTATCACAAGTAAACTAAGTATGTGGATTCATGAGGATTGTGAGGTAGACCTTGCGCAATCTCAAGGATCCTGCATGGGGAATGACATAGTGAAAATTGAATCTGGAATCATAATTCAGATTATTAGAAGTCACTTTGTGATAATGGGGTCAACCAAAATTCTCTTTCACCTCCTAAAGAATACTTAGCATCCATGATTGTGAGTGAGATGAGTAATGCTTCTAGTGCAAGTAAATCAGAAGTAAATTCTTACATTCTTATAAAAGTCAAATTGATTTAGTGGCAGTTAAAATTTTAACATATCAATCTGATTGAATAGCAACTGTTGAAAAATAGAAAGATAATTGGGGTACAGCCAAAATGAAGGAATTTCAAGAGTTTGATTAAAACTGACAAGAAAAAAATCCAAGAAGAAAGAAAAATGTACTCAGCCAACAACTACAAAGTGTATAATTAAACCAATACAAATGAATGGTATCTCACCACATCAGCAATTTTTTTAATCATCGAGGCAGGATTTGAACTCAAACCCTTCACTGATGCTACAGTAAATTGCTTCAGCTTTGCAAGTCGTTTGTCCTTCTCTGCATCTACAATAATTGCATCAGCTTTGAAACCTTCCACAGCTAATGAGCACAGCTCATCAAGACTTGGAATTCTCCTAAACCGTGTCTTCGCTGTTTTATCCTAGATAAGATGTTCAACGCAATTGGGCCTTATCAGTAAAAGGATAATTGTGCATGGTAAACAAAATATCAGTTCAAAATACATAATCCGCTAAATATAAAATGCACATACTAGTTTATCCATTAGCTATCTAAAGAAAAGATAAAGTCGTATCCAACTCCCAGATTCACGAATAACACAATGTGTCACACTCGGATCAGGCCTAAATTGCAATTGATAGAAAGTCCATTTTCAATAGACACATTTTACGTCCATAAATTAAATGATGTTATCTTGTTGAAAGTAAAATTGACAAATCATTGAACTGAGCACAAGGATCTTCCACTATATATAATATTATTCATTTGAATTTCAGCACCATATGTTACACAGATGTTAGAAACAGTTGAACCAACCATTGTCTCTCAACAGACAACAGATGGTCCTTCCAATAGTACTTCCATGGTTGGGGTAAAGGCACAAATTCTACAACAGCACTCCTTGTACTGTTAAGCATTGTCTTCAGCACCACCTATGAATAAAAGCATCATTCTTTATAATCTTGTGTAATTATTCTCTGTTATGATCTTTGATTCCAGCCATTTGTCTGTAATATTATTATGACTTGTAATTTTGCAGAGCAGATTTTATAGGTAATGGAGAATGAACCCAGGTCACCCATGGGGCAGGCAGGAATACTCACCACTATATAGTATATTATGGTCTACATCACAGCAACAAAAATTTCTTAGCAAAAAAAATCAGCAAAAAAAAAGGTTAAAATTGTTTCAAAGTATTTGAAAAAATCACAATTTTCTAAAAATTTAGACAAATGCTCCAAAAGCATTTATGTAGAGATATAGAAATCAAACTAGAATAAGAATTTGATTGATGAATTTTTCATTTATGTTCATCTCGCTGCTAACATTGCATTGCACAACGCATACTGCATAGTGCATAAATAATGATTGGATCTAATTGTTTTCAGATTTTCAATTATAATCATTATTTAACATAATAGAGGAAGACAAAGACCAATTCTTATAAAATATGTAAATTTCCTTAGGTATTCAATCTCTGAGAATGAGTGGTTAATTTGCCACATTAACAAGGGACATTAGGATTGGTCTATAGAGGAAATCTCAACACTAGCTGATAACTAGACATGAGAATTATGGTCTATTCAAATATCCACTAGTGGTTAATGTTCTGGAAGAACCAATGCAAGTTAATGCACACCATTTAGAAATACTTTTAGTTTCTGCAACAACTCATAGATCTTCCTTTATCAAACGTTTAGTGATTTTGCTATTGGAGTTGCATCGATATGGATAGGCCCATAGTGTATATGATACAGATACAACTATTTTTCAAGAACACCTACTATGGACACAGCTGGATATCACAATATTTATATATATACCACATAATATTAATATAATAAAATAAAATAACCGACCAAAAATAATAATAAAATAGACTAAATGAAAGTTTAAAATATGTTACGATAGAATAAATACAAAGTACAAATATATTTTTATATTAAATATAATTTTAATTATTTTATACATAAATATATGATTTTATTAACAATAACCCCCCCTGACCACCATAGATATAGCGAAACTGTGTGGACGTAGGGTAGAAGTAGCGTCTATCTGTGCCTATTTAACATTAAATTTAAATTCTAGCAAAAATATTAAATACATGACATCTCCTACAAAGTTGTCTACTTTCACACAGATATGGCATCAACTTCTGAGGTCAGGAAAGATAAGAAATTGATTATGCTGATGGGAAGGGATATGGCATCAGCGGACAAGGGGAAAGGTAAATAGAGGAAGCATTGTGTATTTGGTGGAGAAATTATTGAAGATTTTGTTGCATACTTTTATAAGGAGATTAAGCATCCTAACTTGCAGCTGTGGGTTATGCAAATATGCGAGCATGCCAAAGAAATGCATAGGGCTCCCTGTCCTGGTATATGTTCATCTATGACAAATCCGCTACTTGATCCAGGGCACACACAAGGCAGATGGAATGTTTGTGATACTGCTCACTTTGTTGTGTGTCAATGTTATCAAATGCTTCATGAGCATTTGCTACACCATAACATCTTGGAGGTGGAACACCAAATTTAGGTCCTTTTCAACTGTCTAATAGAATATATCCATGCTACAAACCAGTAACAACAGTGCTTTCAACGAACCCATTGAGGAGATTTCCAAGGGAGTCAAGGTAATTATTCACTTGATGCTATTCCTTCTTTTTCTGACTCTTGTGATGAGGACTCCAATGAAGTGTTGGAGGTTGGTTTGTCTCATAAAATGTATGTAACAAATGCAAAAATATGGCAGCCGGTAACCCAAAACAGGGGTAGTTTTCTTTAGCTGTGGGATACGTTTTTTAGCCTAAATTTATAACTACCTAGAGGAAGGACGGGCTGTAGTAATCAACCTTAACTTTCTGAATTTTTTACGGGTCAGGCGTTTGGGCTAGCTGGAAAAGGGTATAGTGCAGTATCTGATACAGTAGCAGTTAGTGCAGGTCAGGCAAGGTCAAGTATATCAACTCTGTATGAAATAATAGAAGCTAGTTATGGTATCTCTGTTTGGACTTCCAGAAATCAGCCACTCATGCTTGCTGATAAATTTTGATGGATAGGCTGTAATGAAAGAAACTCGTGATCCCAAATTTACCAATATCCAGGGACAAGACCCTTCTTTCCTGGTACTTGGGCCTTAACTAGGTTAATTAACAAAATATATATATATGCTCCACGGAGTTTCGGGGATGGCGATGGTTTAGGTGACGGGGACATGTTTCTGCTACGGGTGCAGTTTAGGGTCAATTTTTAGGGAAGGGCTATTAAAAAAAAAAGGGAAATGTTCTTTAGAGAAAGAAATTTCAAATATGCATATCATAACATTGATAAAGCATTCGTCGTAGACATTTTAGAAGCTTAATACATAGCATTAGACTTGAATTGAGATTTCACACATGAATCAATCAGCAAATTAACAAAATTCAAATGCTTTCATTCGACCAATATATGGCATACATATAGCAAAAGTGCCCAAAGGCTCCAAATTTCAACCATGAAATGACATAAAATATTAAGATGTAAATACTATAACTAAACTACTAAACAGTAAACATAGAAGTCCGTAATAATATATAACTGTCCATAATCAGTAGATGGTAGGTCTAAGAGTCTAAATCAAGTAGATTTGATGCCCTAAGCTCCCCTTTAAACTGTTGTTGACTCCTTGACCAGCTGCTCCTCTTGCTGCTCTTCTTCTTTGTGAATGTGAAAATGAATTTATTTTTCTTCTTTTGGTTATTTTATGCTTAGTTTAGGTTTGGGTATTGTTAAATGTGGTTTGGGTGTCCTTGTGGGCCAGCCAGCGTTTTTATCAAATTTAAAATGCCTTATTTTATAACACTGGCAGTCCAAAAATGGTTTGGGCCATAGTGGACGGTCAGAAGTCCCCATGACGGGCAAGGGACTTCTAGTCGTCCCCTAGCCATCCCGAGGACTTCTAGCCATACCCTCGTACCCTGCTGCTCTCAAAGTGGTGTTTCAGGGACAGTCCCCGTTCTGGGAATTTTCAGAATGCCATTGGGGACGGCAAAATGCTGTCCCCATATCGTACTGAGGACGCAGGCGGGCATAAAAGCCCAGGGGATGCGTCCCCGTGGAGCATAGATATATATAGTACACCCAAAAATAGAATTAATAACACAAACAGTAGCCCATAATGCATATTGGGCTTCAAAAAGCAGAATGGAAAGATTATTGTTGATATTTGCAAATACTATGAAAGGGAAGAAAATCAACTACCCAGCCAAAAAGGCATTTCATTGACAATACAAAAATGGGAAATTGTACAAAATAATATAGACAAGGCTGACAAGGAATTATCAAAATAATTTCCCCTCACCTTTGCTAAATTGTCACTGTAATAAAGGTTATTGTATCGTTTCCTCTTAGAAAACAATATAATAATTGTGTTATTGTTAGAATTTTTGATCTGTTCACTCTTTATTATAGTTAAAAGTAAACAGCCTAACTTGTTTTGCCTTCAAACATGGGTAGAAGTCAAAATTAGACAAAAAAGGCCAAATTTGTTAGAACCTGCAATTTGCTTTTATCTATTTTTTTGCAACTATGTTAAACATAAACTGCATTGAGAGGAAGTATGAAAGGAGGCTTTTGATCATGTAGAGATATCACAGCTTACATAAAGAGGCAGGATCCAATTCCAAACCAACTTCCATAATCACAAAAAAACTGTTTAAACTTCAGTCCAATTGCCAATTGATATAAGACAAAGTACTTAACAAAGTTCATACAAGGCCAGAGTAATATGATAATAGATATGGTTTGGATACCGATAGAATGAATTACCAAGACATCATAATACATAATGCTAGATATGGATATAGAAATACACATGTATTTAATTCTTTACACATCTAAACACACACACACACACTCTCTCTCTCTGAATATCTCAGAACAAAAAACAGACATATGAGTATACACATATGGTTTCTGTTTCTAGTTCACGAGCTATTTAATGTGTACACCAACCAAACTGATTTTAACATACATATTCTAAATTTTAACTTTCATAACCCAGTCCTAGAAAAATAAAAGCAGCTAAAAAGCTTGTTTAACTCCAACTAAAGCCAAAAAATTAAAAATTAAAAAAAAAAAAAGATCACAAAAACAAAATAAACTACAACTATAACTATATTTAAGGGTTGCATATGGCTATCAAGATGAACACAAAGATTTCAACCCAAAATAGTTCACAATCTTAAATACATTAATTACCACTCCAACCAAAGCAGACAAAAAAAAACACCCATAATTATGATATGGCATATGATCACCCTTACCAAGTACCCTAGTATAACATTGAATTTCTCCATAATACAACTTCAAGGATTATAACTATTCCCCATCTTCAAGAAATTTAGTTACAAAAAAGCCTAACATTTATGACAACAGCATCACATAATCTTACCGCAGTGACGAAAGAGTATAATTATATAAAAGTATTCTTTTAAACAATGATGAAAGGAAATCAGTAGTACATACTGGAATAACCGAGTAAAATCCATTGGGAATTCTGCAATTTAGTTGTCCATTTTCCCAAAACATCTGAGATACAGTTTCAGGTGAAAAATCTTCTTCTTGACTACACCCAGAAACTCCAACACTGGAGATCTCTTCTTGAGAGCACAAATCAATAGACTGCATTTTGTCCACCAAGCTTGGTGGCAGCCATCTGTAGAGTGAAGTATCTGCTTCTAGTTGCTTTGAATTTCCGCTTGTTTCCTCCATCTACTGCCTAGCTTTGGATACAATCTCACTCCACCACACCTTTGAAATGATATATAAGTACCTATACTTGCAAGCATAAGACAAAGTTAACTATGATACACCATCAGCCAACAAAGTTCAAAAAGGCTAAAAAGAATAGAAATGTGAACTGCTAACCAATCGATACTATCATATTTATCTGCCACAAATATTAAGAAAGATTGGGTTATCCATATTAAGATATACTTTGTATGGTTAAAAGGTAAAGAAACTCTAAAGATCTTTTGAGGTTGATGTCAGGTCTGAGTCACTATGATAATCACTGAGCAACGCTCAATTTTTTTCTTGGATCAACAAAAAATCTAGGATACCGGGTTCGGCCCCTACCCCCCGCGGACCTTACCAAATTCGAACTGGTCCGAAATTCGGGTCCGGTTCGAATTCGGGTTCGACTGTTTTTGGCAGGGTCCGATTTTTCATCTCCAAATTCGAACCCGGTTTTTTATGGTTCGAACCCGGATTTTTTTTGCACAAAAACTCGAATTTCAAGCGAATTTGCAGCGAATTTGCCATGCGGATTCACTTAAAACGCGATTTTATTGCAAGTTTGATGAAAATTTGGTGTCCACAACCCTAAAAAGTGAGTTTAAAGACAGTTTTGTTGCTTCTAATGCTCATTTGTGGTGTGCAAACAGCTTATTTGGTCTTGAGCAAGAGGAGATAGGTGTTTGAGCAAGAGTTTGGTTGTGCAAGGAGGAGTTGAAAACTTGATTTGTGGACCTTC
>MU226309.1:2334562-2370846 GCA_018584345.1 Thuja plicata
ATCTGAAATTTGTAATGGTTTTGAAATTTTGTTTAGCATATGTATTGGCATGTGACTTTGTAATCTTAATTTGTTTTTTAGCTGCACATATATATATATATAACAACCTGCCATATACATGTATTGGTATGTGACATTTTAAACTTAATTTGTTTTTTTATTTACTCACATATATGGACGTACCCAAAACGTATCCAACCCCCTAAAAAAATTCTGTCGTACCAGCGTTTCGTACCCACGTACCCGAACCTGAACCCGTACCCGATTCAGCTACTTAGAATATTTATTATTTATTGACAACTCTTATAATTATTTAATATTAGTTTATATTATAAAACTAATAACAAATAATTAATATTATTTTCTAAGTCATCATTTCGGGGACATTACAAAGTCGGTCACCTTTTTATTTTGCATTTTATATTCCCTTTATTCCCAGTGTCAAAATCGACCCTTTCATGTATTCTTTGAGCTGAAATTCTGAATGCCATGTTGCCTTTGAGCTGGATGTCTTAATGCCATGTTGGCTTTGAGCTGGAGTTCTTAATGTCATGTTGCCTTTGAGCCGGAATTCTTAATGCTATGTCAACTTTGAGCAAGAAGGTAAAAGGAACACTCAATTTTGAGATGGAGTTCTAAGGATTTTTTGTTTTTTTTAGAATTTTATTCTTGTTTTCCCTTCTCATGTTTGGAACTTTTATTTCTCCTCATTTAACATTTTTCCCAATATTAAGTTTTCGTACTTTCATATCGCAATTTCATAATTTCATCCCTTACTCCTTGTCTTGACAACATTTTGCAACGTTTTAGACTTTCTGAAATCTTTCAAGATTTCGTCTTCCATTCCCCATCTTTGACATTTATTCCTAATCTAAGACCTGGGTAGGTGACTTGCCCATACCCATAAGGACAAAAATCAAACTAAGATACCAACACTACTGCCAAACCAACTAAACCTAAACAGAATGACTAAACTACTAAGCAAAAAAAAGGGGTCCCCATTTGCAATGGGGAATGGGTGTTTACAACACAACACATCCACACAAGAACACAGAAATTATCTAAGCTCAGATAATCTCAAAGGGCCCAAAAATTAGATGGTTTAAATTTGAAATGAAAATAAGCTTGATAATAAATTGAGGAAAACATCATGAAATTTTGTTAACCCTGAGAACAACTTTTCAAATTGTATTACAATCACCCCACCAAGGCAAATACATATCTGCTGATTACCGCCGATATTGTCACCCATGTTTGATTAAGCACAGAAATACAGTGACCATAAATGAAACTAAAATACTTGATGTTTTGGAGGAGGTTTTTCATATCGGCACCAAATGCAGATATGTTCTTAATGACTCATAAAGCAACAGCAAAAATTGCTAAAATCGTACATACCTTGCACTCCATCATGGCTTCTATCACCTGTCCTGCAAGTGGCAAGAATCCAAATGAATAACCCAGATGCATCTAAAACACATTATCATTAGCTAATTTTCCTAATAAAGCATGAAGAATGTAAATTACAACATTGTGCGACCTATCAAACTTTATAGTGCATACTTGCCAAGAATTATTCAATTAAGAACATGAGGACGGCGATGAGAAAAGCAAAGAAGATTCTACAAATGATAAACGAATTTCAAATCCCTACATCTTGAGTTCATCACGTGTTGATAGTAATGACTATTTCACCCGGCCAACATTCAAGAATTAAAACTCTAAATGCTCAGACATTTTTTTATAAACATTTTACCTGAAATAGGTTCAAATGTTTTAATTAAATTTAGCAAAGGTACCAAAGGAAATTGTAATCAAGATTGAAGAAATGCGTATATAAGCATGACATTCTCACTGCTATGTGGCAGTGAATTAATAATGACATGTGTCTTCTTCGTTATTGACATTTTATGTGTTTCTTGATTAAAAAATAATAACCATGGAAGTCAAAAAGAAATTTCTTGAACATTGTTGGTCAAACAATACCTACATTAGGATTCTATTGCTCGAGTTATCACATAAAGAGGTAGTTCTATCAGAAGAACTACCTTAAAACTAAATATTAGACAAAATAGTAGACAGATTGTTAACCACCTTTTTTGGTCAAGAAACATAAAATTATCATCAACGCAAAAGATTTTCAGAGCCCACGAATTTCAGTTGCAGTGCTTTTGAAAAAAAAGGACAGGTTTCTGCATTAATATTTCAGATCACATTCTCTGATCCATGATTAGGATCATTTGTTTCTCACCATGATGATGGATTGTGGTGTGTGATCTGAAAAAATGATGCAAAAAACTGAGACAGTTTTTTCCAGAGCACTACAATTCAAGCATAACATAATGTTTTACACTTTTATTGATAAAACAATAGATTCTCACTTTTATTTATTTATCCTTCATCAAGCTCCTAGTTCCTACATTTTTCATATTTTAATGTTTTTTGGCACTTCAATTTCTGTTTTGCTTTTTTATCTCTAGACCTTTTTTTTACTTTTGTCCTTTCAGTTCTAGTTCCCATTTTTTTTGCACTTTTATATTTTTCACTATAGAACAGATGCAAATGCACGACTATTATTTGCAGGCCAAACTATCTATGTATGCAAGATTTGATTAGGAATTAGAAATACAAGATCTTGGTTCAGACATTCTACAAGATAACTTTTCCAAACATTTTAATATAGACTTGATCCAAATTCATATCACTGCCACAAAGGCAACAAAGCATGACTTGAGAAAAGATTTTGAGAAAAATAATACAAAAATATTGATTATAAATTATAAACAGCAACAAATGGCACGCCAAACATAATCTTACAAACATGTTACACAGAAAAGTATGCAGACTGAATTTTTCTTTCATATCAACAAAATGTCATTGAAGTTGGCATAGACACAAAAAAGAGCTTCCTTCTGAGTTGCAATGATATCCTCCTCTAAACTAGAGAACTCAAATGTGATGTCCTAGTTATATAATAGCAATAAATTATAAAACTCATATGTGGTCAAGGGGTGGCTCACCTTGAGCACCTCAAGATAGCAAATAGATATAGCAGTTAGAAGTCAAATAGGTAGTTTGTATGTTCTATCAGTAAAGTCAAGACCATCAAGATCTTATCAAGGAAAATCATTAGGTCTTATCAATAAGAGGATTTTCCTATCTAGCATAAAGGAGCACATCAAAGAATGCAATATTGAGAAGTGCCAAGATCAAGGGTAACAGAAATCGATTATCTCCCTCAGTGGAACACCTAAACTATTGAGCTCACATTTTATCAAGTATGACAATCTTTTGGGACAGCCAACTTATCAACAAGTGAATCATGATTCTACTATCAATCAATGTGATGAATAGTAAAGCCATAATCAGTAATGTTCATAAAATGATATCCTTTATAAATCATCATCAAGACAACAAGAAAGAAGCATGGAGATAAGGATGTCACATCATAATGCCTATCACACATGCAGGCCATTCATATTGATACCACCATTGCAACATCCATCATAGATAATGAAGTTAGCAAGCAACATGTTCAAACAATCATCAAAATAACATGAAGGAAGTATGATGAAGATATGAATGTCATATCATAGCATCGATCAAATATGAAGACAAATCCTCATCGATATCACTATTAGGCAAAGGAAGACATCATAAGAATCACTCAATATTGCTTTGGATCGATCATATCAAGCAAGGAGAAAAAATACTATCTATCACTGCCCAAGGAGGATCTATTAAGATCGATCAAAGATGGTTAAGTTAACTAACAAAGTGAAGAGATTAATGAATATAAATTGGCTATACAAGTGCGATCTGAAAAGTAATTAATCATGGGAAACAGCAATTAGACAAGAGATAGCAAATACCATTAATTATGAAAGGTGTGATTTATATAACAAACCAATATGTTTAAGTTATAAGGAGATATGTCTTTTAACATCCAAAGGATGTAACCATTCAGTCTTGTAAGGTATATATTGAGAATCAATCCCATTCTCAAAAGAGGATCATTGAATACTTCTTATTTCTTACACATCCTTTGTAATGCCCCTTTTTTTCTAAACATGAGACACCACTTGAATTCTTCACAATATAATGAATACACACACAAATTCTCAATGATTTTGTTGTTTAGATGATCATTGAATGATGCTTAATTCCAAATGCATAGGCAATATGGTTTAGATACAAATTAATTATGATTGCATAACAATCAAGATTATATATAGTTGTTGTTTCAGACATACAGGAAATTACATGTGTTTGCCCTCAGGGGTAAACTGAATTAAACAAATACATATAAAGTAAAGTACTAAACAGAGAAAGTATAACAGCATTATCTTTATTGATTAATAATATCAAGTACAAAGGTATTCCAATGTGTCCTTACTGAAGAGAGAAATGCATACATATAGTGTCCGAATGGTTGCGAGACAAACCGTCGCACCCGTGTAACTCCTTCGGACGGACTAACCGTCTAACTACCCATTTACCGAACAACATCATCCCCCCCAAAAAGAAAGTCGTCTCCAGCCACTCACAACAAAAGGGAGAGGAAACACCTGTCATACAAGAAGAATATCATTGAGAAGAAGGGGCGGAGGGGAGTCCCTGAAGAAGCTAAAGTGTCACCTTCACCATCAATGCTGTTGCGAGTAGTTCTTTTTCCGTCACATCACATTCCGCCCGTGCCTGCACTAAACTTGTCTCCAAAACACGTTGTTTAGCTGTAGCCTCCACTGACTCCTATTAAAACGATATTGTCTCCTTAGCCAATCTAACCTCGATAGCGACNTCAATGCTGTTGCGAGTAGTTCTTTTTCCGTCACATCACATTCCGCCCGTGCCTGCACTAAACTTGTCTCCAAAACACGTTGTTTAGCTATAGCCTCCACTGACTCCTATTAAAACGATATTGTCTCCTTAGCCAATCTAACCTCGATAGCGACCCGTGCCGCCTTCTTCGCTTCCAACTCCTTCGTACGCTGAGCCAAGTGTCGCCCTACTGCCTCCAACCGGTTGGTTGTTAGCCGTAGAACTTACTTATGTTGTGTTAGTTATATTACATGTATTCCGACGGTACTTAGTTACTACCGGTCGGTGGTTAGGAATTGGTGGTGACGTTTGGTCACACCCCTTCAGGTTTATATAACCAATGTACTTTCTATCCGAGATATGATATAATGGTGACTATTGTAAATGTACTCAAGTTACGAATGATTAATAAAGACTCTGGTATTCTCTGATCTATCTTATGTATTTGTATTTCCGTGCAACGTCTATGCATCAGTAAACTAGGTTACCCCAGAGGGTAAACATTTGGCGTTGTTGCCTAGACATACTCGAGAAGACAAGAACTGGATGGTGTACGGGCACAATGGGCCTACCAGTTGGTGAGATTAACCCAGAGGTCGACGACGCACGTACGGAGCTCTACGAAGGAGAAGACAATACAATGAGGAAATCACTCAATTGAGAAGTGTTGGAATAGAACGACATGAATGAATAAAATAAATTGATGTGTTGATAATTGCCTTGTGGAGAAGTGAGCAAAGAATTCATGCCCAATCAATTGAATAAAAATAGAAATAAGGAACTCGAGGAGGAACAAGCCGCAAGAAAAGCCGTACTCGCACAATAGCAAGCCGAGCGAAGGGAGAGATACAAAAGACGGGCCAAAGGACTACCGAAGGGAGTAAGTGAAGGCAAGGGTCTGGAGGTATCTGAGCGGGAGGCCGGGAGAAGTGATCAGGACTGCCTAGAGGAAACAAGGAGCTTGTTCGGGTTCTTAACCTTAACCCCACATACGGAAGCAAGAGAAGCCCGAAGGAAGGAAGGAAGAAGAGGAAGCTGCACAGAGGGAGGCTCAGGATACCGCTGCCGCCGCGAGTATCGAAGTGACAGAGAGGCACGAGGATCACAGTAGCCCACCAGGCCTAGACAGTTCCAGTAGTTCGGGGACATCAAGTGGTACAGTACCAAACATTTCCCGGGTACCGACGCTGACAATACCATCCCAGCCTGTAACACAACCGGTGCTGCAAACACAGTCGGCACCTAGAAAAGTAAACATGGCGACTAAAAAAGAGAAGCTACCAAAATTCCATGGAGATGGGAAGGAAGATCCAGTACAGCATTGTCGTACGTGCGAGACAATCTGGTCGGCGAATGGAGTCGCCGACCAAGCAGAATGGGTGAAACAGTTCCCCCCCACACTCAAAGGGATAGCCATCGACTGGTACTCAGATGTGGACAAAACAAAGGTGACCACTTGGGACGAACTCAAGAAAAAATTCCAAAAGGAGTTTAGACTCCTGAGGGATGACAATGAAATTGTTTCAGAGATATACGGTACCAAACAAGGCAAGAAGGAGATTGTGCGGGCCTACAGTCGCCGACTGAAGGAGTTAATCGAAAAAATGAAGAGCCAGCCAGCGGATGGTCTGAAGAAAAGATGGTTCGTGGAGGGACTAAAATCGAACCTACGGAGGAAAATGAAGATAGTGCCCCCCACCTCATGCGAAGATGCTTATAACCGGGCGATGGACTTGGAGAGCGAACATAAGACCTCCAAGAAGAAAAGAAGCAAGTCTTCTTCCGACGAAGATGACACTGCGGACGATGACAATAGCAGTGATGGTGAGTCGAAGAAAAAAGTCATGGCACTCCAAAAGGACATGGAGAGAATGATGGAGTTCAAGACCATGAAAGGGGGTACCAACAAGGGGAAAGATAACATGTGGTGTACGGACTGCAAGGACAGCGGCCATACGAAGGGGTCATGTCCCAAAAATGCATTTTGTGAAAATTGCCAGATCATGGGCCATTCTACCAAGGAATGCCCATACAACATGAAAGTGAGGAATCAAAAAGTGCTAATTACCAAAGAGCAACCATCTACATCGGGCGGGTACGAAGGCAACCAACGCGGTGGCGGAAGGGGCAATAACAACAACACCAACACAAGGAGTCGAATACAATATGACTCCAAGGGTCGACCGATGATCTAGTGCCGAGCTTGCAATCAGTGGGGCCACTTTGCAAGGGACTGCGACAAGGGTGACACCCCGCAAAAGCTATGCCGCCGGTGTGGTCCTGGCAACCACGACAATGCAAACTGCCCTAAATTCGGCATTAATTGGCTAGACATTGATGGAAGCACGAGTTCGATACTAACCGTCACCCAAGGGCAAGCAAGGGCACAGGAGGCTAAGGAAGAAATAGAGAAGGCGATGAAGACACAAAAAGAAAGATGGGAGAGGGCCACCACCAAAATAATAATAATAATAATGTAGAAAAAAGGGTATGTACGGCCTGATACCGTACGGGTCCAGAAGACCGTACGGCAACTCAAGCCAGGGGAACCATCGACCGTACGACTGTTGAAGCATCAGAGACTAGAAACAAGACAACCCTACGGTAGGAAAAAGCAATGAAATTAAAGGTGAGCATGACCGTACAGACTGGACTATTGAGTCGGCAAAGGTGGTCGTGCAGGATAAGTCACAAGCAGAAGTTATTGACAGCATCACATTCTAAAAAAAAAGATGACAAATAAAGAACAGTTCATAGTGAATAGAATATGACACCGAAGGGAAGGACATAAGCAGGTAGTGAAGTAAACATAGTTATTGGCCATTTGGATAGGCACCGTAAGAGAGTATGGCATCGGACGAAAATCACGAAAACGGTGTGTGCCATGGAATTTTGTGCTGGGTTTGAAGGTGCCCCGCAGAGGCGCTGCCCGTTGCCCCCAGCCCCCCTTTTATTTTTGAGGCACCCTACAACCTAGAGTTTGGGGTACTAGCACCGTCAAGGTAAGCGTTGGGTTTGTTCCACGCGGTGAGAAAGAAATCTGAAGCTAAGCGTTGGAGGGGAAGCCATAAGCCGCCGAGGGAGATGGATTTGGAGGTTGTGAAGACACAGAGTTGAGTAGATGAGACCCAGAGATGTTGCAGGCATGGATTGTCCGCGCGCCAGTGGTGGCGAGAGAGGTAGAAGGGTACTACGCTTTGAGGCACTCAGAGTATGTCTTGGCTGGACATGAGGCTGCCATGGTGGATGCACAGAGAGCTAGGGAGGAGCTGCCCACCAGGTTGGAGGCAGTAGAGCAAGACTTGGCTCAGTGTACCCAGTAGTTGGGTGTGGAGAAGGCAGCATGGCTATTGAGGACAGATTGGCTACGGAGGCAGTATCATTTGAGCAGCAGATTTGCAGCACTTGCTAGAGGCTGAGACTGAGCAGCATGTTTTGGTTCGTGTACGTGGTGATTCGTCATTCCTATTTTGTTCTGTCCGGATATTTTGTTGTCGTCCGGAGAAGACTTTTCTTTAGGGGGGGATGATGTTAGCTGTAGAACTTACTTATGCTGTTAGGAATCAGTGGTGACGTTTGGTCACACCCCTTCGGATTTATATAAGCAATGTACTTTCTATTTGAGATATGATATAATGGTGACTATTGTAAATGTACTCAAGTTATGAATGATTAATACAGACTGGTATTCTTTGATCTATCTTATGTATCTGTATTTATGTGCAACGTCTATGCGTCAGTAGACTAGGTTACCCCAGAGGGTAAACATTGGTCAGCTCCTCCCGAGCTCTCTGTACATCCACCAAGGCAGCCTCACTCTAGCCAAGACATACTCTGAGTACCTCAAAGCGTAGTACCCCTCTCGAAAGGCTTGCTCCAGTGCTCTCTCCACCACTGGCGTGCGGACAATCCATGCCTACTCCGGGTCTCATCAACTGGTCACACTCCCCAAAGGCTGATAACTGAACTGAATAATTGCCTCGTGTTGTACGACGTCTTGTTCTTGCAAGGCCGTCATTCTTGCAATGCCTTCCCTCAAACTCTATTGGTTCGCAACCTCCAAGTCTGTCTCCCTCTGTGCCTTAGGGCTTTCCTTCCAATGCTTAGGGTTTTTCGTCTCTGATGCTTAGGGCTTTCCGTCGCTGATGCCCCAAACTCACAGTTGTAGTGTACCAGCCGCCAACACCAAATTAGCACCTTCAAACCCACACAGAAGTCCATGGGGCACACCATTTTCGTGATTTTCTTCCGATGCCATACTCTTTTTGCCAACCGCTTACGGTGTCTGTGCAAATGGTCAATAACTATATTTTCTTCACTACCTGCTTATGTCCTTCCCTTTGGTGCCATACGTTAGTCACTGTGAACTGTTCTTTATTTGTCATCGTTTTTTGTTTTTTTTAGAATGTGATGCCATCAATAACTGTGACTTTATACAACATTGTACGGTGCTCTTTCTTTGCAGTGTTTCTAATTGGGCCCTTCGAAATTTATCTTTTCCCTAACTACCATATGACCTCTTCTGCTTGTGACTTCCCTTTCCGTACAATACACACGTTCGACTCAATACTTATAAACGCTGGAAATTGTCGTACGGTTGTTGTATGACCTCTAGAATTTTCATTCGGTCTTTGTTATGGCAATTGTGGGTTTTGTACGGTCGTACAGTTTTGGATGATCAATATTGAGTGTTTGTACGGTTGTACGGCGGTCTTCTCTTGTGCGTGTTGTACCGTATGGTCCAGCTTCTGCAATTTCCTCCCTTGTCGTACGGTCTGCCTTTCAAAACCACTTCCAAGTTTCGTACGGTCTTCAAATAATCCCCTTCAATGTTCCGTACGGTCTTCAAATGACATGAATTGTCGTATGGTCGTACGGATTTCTATATGATCAATCTCAGCGTCTGTATGGTGCTCCTCTTCGACAGGTGTCGTATCGTACGGTTCAACAGTCCGCACTTCCCTTATTCGTCATACAGTGTGTATATAACTGTGATTTCTTGAAGAATGAACCGTACAGTCAAGGACCGTACGATTTTATAAGTCGTCACCTTACTTTATTTCTCGCCCGTGCAAACACAGGTTGTACGGACCGCACGGACTTTTTTTAAAAAAAATTTGTCGTCGATACGGTCGTACAGATCCCTACGACATCGGGTCGTACGGTACCGTACGGACACTTTTTTTCTTAAAGTTCAAATATTTACTTTCACTGGCCGGGTCCCACGCCTTCGGTTGTTCATGATATATTTTCAGCTTCGACCCATTGACTACGTCCGGAATCGCCTGGTCGTCAGGTGTCCATTACTTCACTGCCCCATTCGCGGCAACTTCCCGAATTTTATATGGGCCTAGCCACTTTGCTTTGAATTTGCCAGGTTTAATTTTAGTTCGCCCATTAAACTTCAATACCAACTGACCTAGCGTGAACTGTGTCCGCTTCAAATGCTTGTCATGCCAAACCTTCCTACATCCTTGGACTATCTCCATCGCCCATTGTGCCAGCAATCATTTCTCGTCGTGCTTATTGAGATTATACAATTGCTCCTTGAAGCTTTCCATGTCTCTGAGTCTGTTCTCAATGGCTATCCTCAGACTTGGTACCATAAATTCAACAGGAACCATGGTCTTTCGCCCGTAAAGTAGGAGAATAAAGATTTTGAAGGCTGCGGCCTTCCACTCAGGATTCCAATCGTTGCCGACAAGAATGATCTTAGGTTCCTCTTCCTTGCCCAGATTCTTTGGTTTGATAGACAACTCCTTATACTCTTCGCTTACTTTCGCATCCCCTTCCTTGTATTCACCGTACTCCAGGGGAAATGTTTCCGGCTCTTCCTCAATAGTTAGTACATTGCATGTTGGTCGGAAGAGTTCGTTGTCCTCTATTTGCTAGTGGAAGAGACCGTTCATGGAGTCGGCATCATCTCTCGAACACTTCCAATTCTAAGACGCCTTCTTCATTAGGTTCCATACAACTCCTTCCTTCATCCCTTCGATCGTTCTCACCGTCAGATTTAAGTCTGAAGAAGAGGCTATCTCTTCGCTCACCATTTGGGTGCGAAGGTCGATGGCGAACTTCCTCCCCCCATTCTCCATCGAGAGGGTATTTTTCTTCCAATTGTGGTTTACCTTCGCCATGACCAACCACCCTCGACCCAGAATGGCATCGTAACCCTTCTTTTTCAAAGGTATCACCACAAAGTCTAGTACAAATGGTTGCGAGCCAATGGTGACCCGTTGTGCCATCAGTGTACCGAGGGCTTTGATACCCTGTTGATCGACGCCCAATAAGTTGAAAGATGGGGGCCACAATGTTGGCTTTCCCAATTTCTTCCATGTCTCCTCCGGAAGGACGTTCACTCCTATCCCTCCGTCCACTATAGTGTCTGTCAGGATGGTGCCAAGGATGCTCATCTTGACGACTGTTGGGTACTTGTCGTTGTTTACAGCAAGTATCATTGGGTCAGTTGCGGACCCTCCAGGGATGTTCGTACGTGTGGTATTTGGTTGTGGTCAAGTTCTCCAGCAGCGTCGTTCCCAAGTGAGGCATGGTGTGAAGGAGATCTTGGAGTTTCACCGGTACCTCTACATGTAGCAATTGTCTCAAAATGTTTTGTTTTGCCTCCCTCCGGCCCGAGGTGGTGGCCATCTCCCATGTTTCTTTTTGTGTCTTCATCGCCTTCTCTATTTCTTCCTTAGCCTCTCGTGCCCGTTGTTTTTTTGTTCGAAGGTCTAGATATGTGGCTTGCTATGCTTGCCTTCGCGTGATGGTCACTACCGTACTCGTGATTCCATCTATGTCTAGCCAATTAATGTCGGATTTCGAGTAGTTGGTATCCTCGTGGTTGCTAGGACCACACCAGCGGCATAGCTTCTGCGGGGTGTCACCCTTGTCACAGTCCCTTGCAAAGTGGCCCCACTGATTGCAAGCTCGGCATTGGATCATCGGTCGACCCTTGGAGTCGTATTGTATGCGACTCCTTGTGTTGGTGTTGTTATTGCCCCTTTCGCCACCGCGTTGGTTGCCTCTATACCCGCCCGAGGATGCGTTATTGTTAGTCTTCGTCGCCCCCGATGTAGATGGTTGCTCTTGGGTAAATAACACTTGTTGACTCCTCACTTTCATGTTGTATACGCATTCCTTGGTGGAATGGCCCATGATCTGGGAAATGTCACAAAATGCCTTTTTGGGACACGACCCCTTCGTATGGCCGCTCTCCTTGCAGTCTGTACACCACATGTCATCTTCCCCCTTGTTGGTACCCCCTTTCACGGTCTTGAACTCCTTCATCATTCTCTCCATGTCCTTTTGGAGTGCCATGACTTTTTTCTTCGACTCGCCATCACTGCTACTATCACGTCCGCACTGTCATCTTCGTCGAAAGAAGACTTGCTTCTTTTCTTCTTGGAGGTCTTTTGTTCGCTCTCCAAGTCCATCGCCCGGTTATAGGCATCTTCGTATGAGGTGGGGGCACTATCTTCATTTTCCTCCGTAGGTTAGATTTCAGGCCCTCCACGAACCATCTTTTCTTCAAGCCATCCGTTGGCTGGCTATCCATTTTTCCGACTAATTCCTTTAGTCGGCGACCGTAGGCCCACACAGTCTCCTTATTGCCTTGTTTGGTACCGTATATCTCTGAAACAATTTCATTGTCATCCCTCAGGAGTCAAAACTCCTTCTGGAATTCTTTCTTGAGTTCGTCCCAAGTGGTCACCTTTGTTTTGTCCACATCGTAGTACCAGTCAATGGCTACCCCTCTGAGTGTAGCGGGGAACTGTTTCACCCATTATGCTTGGTCGGCGACTCCATTTGCAAACCAGATTGTCTCGACTCTCGCACGTATGACAATGTCATACTGTGTAATATCCCCCTTTCTAGAATACAATTTGATAATAAATAATAAAAATAAAATTAATGAACAAAAAAATAATAATAAATTATAATATAATTTATTAATATAATAATATAATATTGATATTAATAGAATGATACTTAGTATTATATCATAATATAAATAAAGATATAATAATAAATAATAATAATAATAATAATACAATAATAAGATCTTATTAAATAAATGATGGTGATTAAAGAAACAATAATTAATAATACTATTAATAATAATAGATACAAATAAACAATAATGTAATAATATTTTCACTCTTATTAAGCTACCGCTGAAGGAAGTGGTCAAAAGATCGCTCCTTCGTATGAAACCAAGATGCCAAAACATCGCTCCTATACAAACATTCATTGAATCTGACGTCAGGTAGTTTTGATCGGTTGAGAAGCTGCAATCTCACATCAATATAACATATTGTTTGAAATCATCATCGACAAACTTATTGAGAAAGACAAATCTGTGATTCAATATAACTGACAATGTGACGTACCTCCATACCTTTGGCCTACACGATCTCTACCTTGAATGGTAATTCAGATTTCATCACAAATATGGAATCATACAATTGCTGAGTTTACTCAATAGTCGCTAGAGAATAATCATCGAATGGAAGGCTTCATTGGTAGAGCGACACAATCAATACTCGAGATCACCAATCATATTATTCAGTAACAAACTAATCACATACTTTGATATCTGCGATAACATTACATGCTCTACTGAAACACTCGTGCCATATTGGCGACCATTTGATATCTCAGATCGAAGTATCTATAGTGAATCAATATCATTTCAGCTCATCACCTAAGTTTTCTCTTGGGAAATAGAAAAATCATCACTATTATCGGTTCCCATATTAACCAACTCATATACATCATATATCAGCGGATGCCCTACAGATGAACGATAATATGTTAACCATCGTATATATAAATACACTTCTAATATCTCCATTAGCGATTTAATGGATAAAGACACAATTAACATAAAAGTGATTAAACAAAACGTAGATAAACGAAGAGTCGTGAACTCTTGAGGATCAAACTGTTTGGTCCAAAGGGACACACCCATTTGGTATGAAAATATAAATAGATGGATTGTGATCAAGGCAATGCATTCGGGAAATATTTTAATGAAAAATAAATAAATAAATATAGCATCCAACATACAATTGTTGAATGAACGCCCCATATATTCATTCGGTATCCCAAAATATAGTGAACATCCTAGTTAGCTTTTGGGCATATATCACAAGCAATATATATATATATATATATATATATATAAACATATCTTTCAGATCAATATAGGTTTATACTTGATTCATATATTATTACGCATCATCAAGGATCAGAGGTGAGGGACAAGGCACTAAGTCATAGCTTGTAGGTCTTCTTAGTTCTTCTCTTTCATCAATCTTAGCGTACAACATAAGTTCCAGGCTTGGCCCATATTTGGGTCCAACTAAAAACATACTTGTCAGAAATACTCAACATAAATTTCTAAAGTCACCAAGAAAACATGTCTACACATCAACCACAATCTAACTGGCATCCTATTTATAAGGTTTAAGGTGTCCTCAAGATGGCCAGTACAAGAATGAAAGTCAACCATGGACACCTATTGATCAACTATATATGTAATGCAATAATGGTTACTCATGTGGTTGATGTACAACCCTCATCCATTAATGAGAACACAAAGTTTACAATGCTATGATATGTTCCAAAATGCTTCATTATTTCAAAGATTTAGAGAACTTCCTTACAATATCCATTGTGTGAAAAATCCTTGACCTGAGATCTCTTTGAGGCATTTTGTCATACAATTCAAGTGCGTAGTCTATGATTCTACATTCTACATGCATCTCTAACAGAGTATTCCATGAGACGGCATCACTTCGGGCTTTCTATTAAAAAGCTCACATGCCTTTTGCTGCCACATTTTGTATACATATCTACCAAAGCATTTCCAAACATAATATTTGACATAAATCCACTTTCATTATTCTTTGTTGGATATTGGCATAGGTTGTTGAATCTGACTTTACATCTGGCAATTGCATTTCCTTGAAAGTCTCTAAGGCTCTTTCAACAAATTCTATTTCTGCATATGCTACAATCCTTGCAAGCCATGAAACCACATTTTTACCAAGAATACTGCCATGTTTTGTGTATGCTTTAATGGATGTTCATGCCATGTTCTACACTCCCATTTTGTGTCACGCTAGGAGGATGTTGGCAAAGCTCGGCAGACCTACAACAGTGCCTACATACAAGGAAATACAAAAAATAGCTTTGATTGGATCTACAACGAAGCACAGATTCTGGGAGATTACCTAGACGAAGAGTTGTCCAAGTTTTCATGATCAAGTGTGGCTTCTTTTGCTCCTATTTGTGCAAATGAAGAGGGAGATCCGTAGGTTGGAGCTTCACATTACAGTCACTTGACCAGGGAAAGGTAAGGCGATTTGAACTGAAGTGGTATCTAAGATGGGACATAAAATCAATAAATTATGTGCAAGGTCATTCTTACGGTTTTAGAGTATAACGCTACGGTAGTGAAGCAATCTACCCGTCATGCTTGTCACCATACAAGTCGGCGAAGGCAGAGCATCCAAATTTCTTTTACAGTCCCCATCAAAATTGCAAGTAGTGGAGTTCAATGGAAGTTTAAGGGAGTAGTAGTTGATGGCGTTAGTAATACACTGGTTTTGACAGGAAAAATATTCCAACGCCTTTTTCAACGTGAAAATTATTTGCCGACGTGAGACATGTGACACCCGGCGACAAGTCATTCCCCTAAAAAATAGTCTATCAGCTAATAAAGGTCTACCACAACAATGACCAGCAAATACAATGTCCAAAACCCTGGGTACTTGACCAAATGACTCCAAAATGGTATGGCTATGTGTTGAACGGATTTGCAGCAAGTAGTAAACACCAAGAATGCAGATTTAAACCCTCAAAGACCAATCTTCTACCATAAAACCCTCATGTCCAATCGTTTGAAATGGTGCAACTGGCATGAATTAGTACGACCAACATTAAAGTGGTGTGACCAGCAATAAACAACAACAGAAACCTCTTGATCAACCTCTACAAACCAGATATTCAATAAACTCGACAAAACTGAAATGCATACCTTCTCCAATGAGCATAACAGTGATCTTTGAATGAAATCACCAAGAAATTCTCCAGAAACTGTCTTTCAACTACATAGAGAATGTTTCCTGTGAGGGTTTTCGTCCTCACAAATCAGCAAGAAGAAGTAATATCCTTCAAGAACAGAAGCATCAACAATAACAATACTCAACATGCCCAAAATGAGAGCCTGTATCCTCCATTTATAGTTTTCTAGCTGCTTTTTCAAAAAGGGGCCTTTTTTGCTTTTCCACTACTTTCTCAAGACTACTTTTTTCACTATTTTCTCAAGACTACTTCCACTATTATTTCAAGAATCCCTATATTCTTGAGCTGTTTTTTTTTCCGCTAATTTTTCAGACCTGCTTTATGTTAATTTTCCGAGAATGTTTTTTACTATTATTTCGAGAGTGCTTTTTTTGCTATTTTTTTGGGAATGCTTGTTTTCATTTATTCAATAAGAATCACTTGCCTTTTTAATCTCCCAATGTCACACTAAATAATCAAGGGCCATCCATTAAAGTAAATCACCTTTGATTTAATATTTGGCCTCTATAGCCCCTTCACTATAAATAAAGAAATTTAAATAGCAATAAATTTAAATATATTTTTTTCATAAATTAATAAGTTATCACTATTCAGTAACTCCAAACTATATCAAATCTCATGATAGACATGAAAAATTAACCCCAATAACATTACTAAAAATACCAACTTGCCCATTGGTGCTCATCACTGACTTGCTAAAATAGAAAGTATACGAGAAAGTGTCTGAAAAGGCTCCAGAAAAAGGCATCATGCTCCTTACTTGTCTAAACAAGAAACTGCTTCTGTCAACACCTCCAAGACTCCCTAAACCAACTCATTAGCCTACGAGAATCTCATGAATAGGCTAACGGTCTCTCCATGCCAGACTGACTAAAGAAGGGGGCATTACAATCTGCCCCCTGTTAATGTTTATAGCTTCAGTCGTATGAACATTTAGAATACATATAATATATGTTGATTAATAATAATATTACATATGTTATATTATTATTAATCATATGAAATTTAATATTCAATATTAATCTATTATATTATTCTAAATTAATAATAGATTGATGAAACATTATAAGATTGATTAAATTATAATTAATGGGAAGAGGCATGTCCTTAAAGGACATGCCTCTCTAAAGGCATATATACATAATCAATTGTCATTATATTAATCTCAATAATAATGAATAGACATGTCCCATGAAGGGACATGTCTCTCCTAGCCTCATTCCCAATATAAATGAAAGAGAGATTGTTGCATTTGAAAAACACATACAACATAGAGTGCTATTACATTTGCAGCTATCCTAAAACTTAACACCCCCCCTAAAATTGCTTGTCCTCAAGCAATTTCAACTTATCCCAAAGACCAGTACACAAACACAACTAAAATTGTAGATGATCCCAGGGTCCCATGTCACCTTCAGAGATTCGCTGCATCATTTACTCCAAGCATTGTCATGTTAAAAACCTTTACAAGAGACCTCTTGAAACCCACCAAAAAGAAGAGCAATCCAAAAGTGCCAAAATTTTGTCAACTCCTCAAAGAATTGCCCTTCCAAAATCTCAATTTGAGGCACCAAAGGAGGAAGCCCAAGAAAATTCATTATAAACTATCTCATTCCCAATACCCTACACTGCTCCAAAATAAGTTCTACTGAAATCAAATCTGTTGCTATAGATATACATCCAAGTTGAATATAAATGGTAACATTAATTCGGTGCCCAAGCATCCAACAAATTCTGACTGATTAGTTGAAGAACTCAATCTCTCCATCAGAAGCCCAGAAATATTTTTGACAATTAGCCGATGGAACTAAAATCACCCAAATCTGCAACTGTACAAACCTGAATTCTGATGAAGGGTACACCCCTTATTCAACCAAACACAACACAACAGAGAAACAAACAGAAATTTGCAAGAACTAAACAATAACAAGAACATAAACACTTGCTTTCTATTATCTTCAATGAAATGGCATTACAATATTCAGAAAAATAACATGCTACAGCCACATGGGCATTTTCATTACAATATTCTACAAGACAGAGCCAAAACCTACACTTTTGGAACTAAACCCTAAAATCCCCCTTCATCCCTATATAAGCAGCACAATTAACCGCCTTAGAATATTCTAGAAAGTGAAATTTTCCCATTTTGGTGCCCAACAGTTCAATTTCCCACCTTAAGTGATTTTTCCCTCTTCCGTTTTGTAATGAAACTTGAGTCCTAAAGGCACAACTTCCGAAAACCATAACTTGTGAACCATTGAGACGATTGGCTATTATGACCCCATTTCGGAAATGCCACCTAGCGCTCTACAGCTTGGGCTAGCAAAACACCCGTCGATCAAAGTTTGACCCCCTTTCGAAGCCTCTAAAGCCTTCAAAACTGAGTTCAAAGTTTTTGCACCTCCCCGACAAAACAGAAAATTCAATATCTTCAAAACCACACTTGATCTTGCCATGAAACTTTACCAAAAGGCTTATATACCCAAAATGAACCTCTAGGGAAGCAATGGGAACAATTCGTGGTCACATGAACAACTTACTAAAAATAGACAATCATCATATATCATCCCTCTGCATAAGTAGATCATCAAAAAGATGTGAAAGGCAACTCCCATATGCACATAGATCAAGTCATTAGGCCACTCAATGATGTTGTTGTCACTCAGGCCAGCAATAAGAATGATGTTTGATGGTGTCCCCATACCCATGTATAGGAAAAATATCCATCTCATATGCAATATCCAACAAGTACACATGTCTCCACACACTCCCAGGCAACGCCATAGTTGTTGTAGACCATGGCAAATCTGCAATGGAAACCCAAGCAGGACAGCCACTAACCACTAAAGAATCTATGAGGATTAAATCACCAACCAATAAATAAACAACTACCATAACATATGAAATCGATGACAAATGTAAGGATGAATTGTAGATGCCTTCATTACCCATAAAAGACAGCTCTTGAGTGGCTGATTGACTACAAGTGTCATCAATAAAGTCAACATGTCCACCAATGATAGGATCGACATCAAATGAAATTTCAGAACTAGAAAGCCTTTGCTTATCATCATCCATGGAGTGGTGAGTGTCATGGATTTGTTGAAGATGAAGCATGGCTTGTTGAACCATCAACTTAACTTGTCTTGCTCTTTCTACACATTCTTCATTCAACTTTTGGGACTGATCTATATCAGCTGTTCTGAAATGTCCAAAACCAGCCCTATGATAAGATGCACTATCAAGATTATCATGTCCCATGCTTGCACCTTATGTACCACCAATTGCTCTAATTTTGACATACCCAGAAACTAAACTTGTTTACTCATTTGGCCATCCTCGACCTGCAGTTCAAATTTCAGAGCTTAACTCACTCTCAAACAAAAGTTATCAGCATTTTTCCAAAAATAATATTGATCTTTAGGAAGGGGAAATATCGAGTTGTTTAATGAAATCATTTTAATATTTTTAATTAATTAATTTAATATTTTTCCCATTTTCAAGTTTGCAATTCGAATTTTCGAAAAATGCCCCATTTTTCCAAAAGTTATCATTGGTTAATTATTCTTCCATTTTCGCGCGAAAACTTGAAATTCAATAACCTTTCCAAAACAATAGAAGTTAATTAACTCTTTGAAAACACGCGAAAGAAAGAAGTTAATTAACCTTCTTAAAACGCGTGAAAAAAAGAGGTTAATTAACCTCTCCCCAGTTCACTCTTGCCCCTTTTTATGCATGTCTGGGAACACACTACTGGAGATGTTGCGGGATGAAAATAATTATTGCAGCGTGAACACTATTGATCAAACTTTGGAGAACGCATTTAGCATGGAACGCATTTATTGATTTGCAAATGCAATTGGGAGAAGTTATGTTTAATCTCACAGCTTTTACACCCTACCTGCCTATACACAAAATATGGGTGTTTTCGAACAAGTTACGGACCTCCATAAAAGCATGAAGGATTAAATAATTTGCCAATTATTGTATTTGTTATTGCACTTATCAACAAAATGCAAGGCTCTCGGACAGGTTGCCAAACCATTTTGAAGAAATGTCATTTCAAGGAATCAAATGAATATTGCAAGCTTTTCCCGAAATTAATTTGTTGAAAGGATTCAAAATCCCCAAGTGAATGCAAGCACAAAATGGATACCTTGGTGCATATATAATATGGAATCACAGACAAAGTGAACGATTTGACCGAGCACCTCAAAGAAATATTGTTCCATGGAATTCAACGAATATGTAGATACACACAAAACTGACTGCTTCAACAGGCTTCAAAAACTCAAACAAATACAATTTTTAGTCATAAAGTCGCGTTTCACAATCTTTTCCAACATTCTCTACATCTTTGTAACAAGTCATAGACATTCATTGAATCGTAAATATACAAAGATTTTGTGATGACATCATAACAGCAAGTGCACTAATCAATGTGTGTGCAAGATATGAAGAATGGACATTGCACATGGACTGTTTATCAAAATGCCTAAAAGAGATGTCATATCAAGGAATGTAGGTAGTCGCGGCTTCTGATTATAATGGATTTGTTAAAAAGGCTTTAGAAATTCTCAAGAAAGTACAATTGCCATTGCAGAATCAAAATCCAGCAATCCTTGCCAACACCTGTTATACGTATGCAAAAGTGGGAGTTTTGGAACAACTTTTGGAAATTCATTCAAACATGACAAAACGGGAATTGTTTTCATATACTACTATTGGAAATGCTCTAGCAGATAAGTATGCAAGTTGTTTTATCATAGAGAATGCACGTGAAATGTTTGACAAAAAGACTCGATAGAAATGTTATCACATGAATGTAGTGATTTCACAGATATAATGGATTTGTTAAAAAGGCTTTAGAAATTCTCAAGAAAGTACAATTGCCATTGCAGAATCAAAATCCAGCAATCCTTGCCAACACCCTTTATATGTATGCAAAAGTGGGAGTTTCGGAACAACTTTTGGAAATTCATTCAAACATGACAAAACGGGAATTGTTTTCATATACTACTATTGGAAATGCTCTGGCAGATAAGTATGCAAGTTGTTTTATCATAGAGAATGCACATGAAATGTTTGACAAAAAGACTCGATAGATATGTTATCACATGAATGTCAGATATACACACAATAGGTTTGTTGAAATCGCTAGAGCATAACTAAATTGCTTGATTGAATGCCTCAAGAAAATGTTGTTTTAAAGAAATGAAGTGCAATAGGGCATGGACAAGCATCGAAACATCTCAGTAAGAGGTTTGCTCAGGTATTATTGCCAGAAACGCTCCCATAAAATGTAGGCACAGTGTGAAAATTTATACAATACACATCAACTATTAGAGAAAAATGCCTCATGAATTGCACTCTACAAAAATGTTATAGTTGTTGGTTCTAGACAAAATGGATTTGTTGAAAAGGCTTTAAAATTTTGAAGTAAATGCAACCGGCATATACAAAGTTGATTCAACAAACTTTGTCGCTATCCTTGCCCTTGAGAAACTGTCAAAGATGTGCCATCTCGTGGGAGCTATAATGCAATGGAATAGATGCTCTTGTCAGCACATGAATGCAAACAACATGTGAATTATTCGGTAGAATGCCTACGAGAAATGTCATCTGAATGAATGAAATAATTTTAGAATGTGCCCAAAATGATTTGCACGGGGAAGGTCTCAATATCATTGAATCGATAAAGCACTATTAAACATATGTATGCATAATATGATGTGCAGACAAGGGGCATGACAATGTTTGACAAAATGCTTCAATCTTTGCAGAAATGTATGTAAAATATGAAGCATGTACATGGCAGTTAAACCGTTTGATAGAATGTCTTAAAATGATGTCATTTTGAGCAATGCGATGACCATAGAATGTGTATACAAATTGTGGAATCATTCGAAATCCTTGAAAAGAGATGTTATCTCAGGAAACGAAGATAAAGTGAGTTACAAATAGATTGAAGACTTATACAAAGTTGGATAAATCTTCTTGAAAAATAGAGGCGGTACGAGAATGCTCATGAGGAAGATTAGTGATGATGTTAGTAAAACAGACTGGCACTATAATGAAATGTACGATAAAAATTAAGTTCTTATCATATCTTATCCTATGTGGGTTGGCCATTTGCTTTGTTTCGGGAGTCCCTTGGAGCCCCTTTGTGGTCTTTTGTTGGATATTAATACATTTATCTTATCTTATCTTATCGTATTAGACATTGTCCCAAGTGTCATTTTCAATTTGTGTATCAAATATGGAAGTATATACAAAGGCATTAAAAACATTTGGCATGTTCCCTCAAAGAAATGTGGTCTCTTGACATGCCGAATAGTTTGACAAAATGCATCAAGGAGAATCTCGAGGACTGAAATTCAATGATTGCAGGAGATATCCGCAATTGATTTGTTGAAAATAATTTAGAAACTATCAAGTAAAGGCAATTGGCAGAAAGAAAAGAAGTAAATCCATAACCTTCGCCAAGATTTTGCATCCATAGATCAAACTGTGGCATATGAATTGGTTGAAAAAATGCTTCGCATCCCTAAAGGGGCAGATCTTGAAGTTATGAATGGAAGACCATCAGAGCATATACATATATGGGACATTTTGTCGGATGCTACAGTTGGCAATGTGAAGTTGACATGCATGCATAATGTGGAAGAACAGACAAGTCATGTGAATTGTTGGGCATAATGCTCACAGACATGCGTGCAAAATTGTGAACTCACGGACAACACACTTTAAGTGTTTGACAGTATGTTTCAAAGAAATGTGGTCTTATGAAACTATGAAGGATCAATCAAGGCTTGTGATCTGAGTGACAAAATGTCTTGAAATGATTTGGTATCGTGGAAATTCATGATTGCGAGATATTTACGAAATGTACTTGTGGTCGCAGACATTAAGAAGAATGGAGTTTCGGTTACTTCTTGTTGATCCTACCAATACATTAAAAAATCAAAAATAGGCCCTTTGATTTCATCTGTGGAATGGCAATTGGCTACAATGGAACAAATGCAATTGAGACTTTTGATGAGACAAAATCGTACACATATCATTACTTATCCAAGATCTATAGATAGTGGGAAGCTATGAGATAGAAGGTGGATGACACAGTTAGAATAGTTCTTCTCTATCGTAACTCATAAGTCAAAAGTTACAAGTTTCTAGATGTTTTTTTGTAAATAGTAACTTTTGTCACTTTTGGTCATTACATATATCATTACGAAATGTACTTGTGGTCGCAGACATTAAGAAGAATGGAGTTTCGGTTACTTCTTGTTGATCCTACCAATACATTAAAAAATCAAAAATAGGCCCTTTGATTTCATTTGTGGAATGGCAATTGGCTACAATGGAACAAATGCAATTGAGACTTTTGATGAGACAAAATCGTACACATATCATTACTTATCCAAGATCTATAGATAGTGGGAAGCTATGAGATAGAAAGTGGATGACACAGTTAGAATAGTTCTTCTCTATCGTAACTCATAAGTCAAAAGTTACAAGTTTCTAGATGTTTTTTTGTAAATAGTAACTTTTGTCACTTTTGGTCAAGATCAATTAGTTGACTCTTTTCGCACAAAAGTTATAAGGTTAATAACTTCATTCAAATTGCATGAAAATAAGTCGGTTTTTAACCCAAAAAAGAAGTTAGTTATCAAAGAGAGCCTATAAATATAAGGCTATTTGTAATGTAGGGGGAACTTTTATGGAGGGGAAAATCTAGAGAAATTCAGAGAGAAGCTTTTGGTGAAATTTAATTTCACATTATGTATAGAAGGGTTTGAGATTGTATAATCTCATAAACAAAATAAAGAATGCATTTGCATGTATGTTCTAAATGTTCTTCTAAGTTATAGTTGCTAAATTTTTGTATGTTGAATTAGTGATTCCTTTATGCATCTATGTGAATCATTATAATGTGTGCAGTTGATGTAATAGACACAGTCATTTCATGGTATCTTGAGTTGGGTGTGTTAAAATAACCTATCCCCTCGTATGTTGAGATTTGTTTCATCATTGCATATTGAAATTTGTTTTGTGCTTAAACCCCCCTTTGTAATGATTATCAGTTATTAAATCCTATTTGGTGTTTGTACGTTTGTAAATAGGGTTTCCGTTATTCAACTTTCTTTAGTTTTTTTCTTTTCTCCTTTTTGTACTTTAAGGTGAAAAGTAAACAAAAATTACAAATACCCCCATCGTACCAGGGAGCTACCCCTCTCAAACATAGAGGAAGATTGCGATCTAATTACAATCTCTCCAACTGTTGGAAGCATATTGTCACTTCTTCATTGGGCAAGTCATTGTAATTTTTTACATGACAAATCTGTTTACCAACACCACCAATAGTAGAATTTATATCGCTAATATCTTCATGACTAGAGGCTGCAATATCTTGAGAAAGAAGAGATATATCACTGCTTTCCATGATCACAAAATTGGGACAGATTTCGTCCCTTTTGCCCTTGCCTTTCATATCTTCCACGGTGTGATGAACAAAAGCAGAACCTTTGGGGCTTGGATCCACAATATATACCTCATGTTTATCACCCACAATTTGAGTGCCAACATGGAAGGACTCAATGGTACCAACATCCTCATGTGATAGAGATGTTACCTCATGATGATGTAAATAAAAATGACTACTATTATAAAAATCAGAATTGTTGTCACACATTTGTGCCAAGTCTTCAACCTTTACAAGCACATGTTCATTGAAAACTTAATAGCCAACACTTGCACTTCGAGTACCAATACTTGTAGACTCGTCTTCATTAGTTATTCCATGTCTAAAGGCCGCAAACTCATGAGAATGTGAAGGTAAACTACTACTGTCCCAAATCAGAATTTCAGGCTCCTCTATACTTTTTTTGGGCTCGACAAACATCACCAAATCTTGACTTGTCACATGTTCATCCCAAGTGATTAGAGATGGTAGTATCTCAAATAAATCTTCTTAAAATTATGTCACAAGGCTGCAAGATAATTCCTTGTAAAGCTCATCAATCCTTTCATCGATGACATCAAAGATCTCATGTGTCTCTACTTCAAGTTTTGGTTGATTATCATTAGATGCTGATCCACCAAGAGTACCACTATGAAATTTGTTTGTAAAACCTATTATAGCAGCAATCTCATGGCTGCAAGCTGCATAATCATGTAAAGATCGATCCTCCAATTTTAAGATTTCAGATTCATGATGTGGTTCTCTATACCTATCAACATTTCGAATATCCTTAGTATGTAAAATGTTGGAATCATTGTGCCCCAATCCATCCCTAAGGAATTCATCACTCCCTTCTACTATTTGTTTGATCTCATCACCCTTGTACTAGCACCTTAATCCTTGGTTGTAGTTGTAAAAGATTTTTATTTTCTACTTTGTATAGAGATGAATGAATCATGCTTAGCTCGTAGCAAAGATCGTCAATTTCATTTTCCTTGTCTTCTACAAACTTGATGGCAAGATCCCTATCCATTAACAGATGCAAGTAATCTGATATCATCTTTTCAAAATGCTTCTTTGATTGTGTGCAATTGACTACTAGTGACTCCACTTGCAATTCCTTTTTTGCCTTTCTCCAATTTGGGTTTTCCAAGTAAGATCTTCTATGTATTTATAAGAATCATCTGTCTTGGTTAATACTTGCACAATCTTCTCCTTTGTGACCAATAATTTGTCCTTTACATCATGCAATGCTAAAGGTCGTTGTTAAATTCATCCAGGGAACATAGGCTGTCACACATTACATTTTCTGTTTTGTTGTCAACTGTAAGAACAGTATCACCATTATACTCAATTGTCTCTCAAGATGTTGTCATGCACTCTTCAGGAGTTTTATCAATAATGATTTGTAAGTCACCAATAAAGAGTTTCATATGCCGCTCACCTGTAGCAATTGATTCTTCCTCCATAATATCAACTAAGGCCATTATCATTTTTGCTTTTAGCCTGTGCAATAGCAGGTGTATTAAAAACTGTTGTTTTAGCTTGCTCCTCATGAGTCAAGGCATCATTCTAATCTATATCTTTGTTCTCATGACCACTTAGCAGCAATAAACCTTTTTCCTTAATTATTCCACAAATGTGATTAGGTGTTCAAGCCTCCTAACATGTGAAACAAATCTGCTCTCTTCTCATTTGGTTCTTTCTCTTAGGAGATCCTAAAACTTGTAAACCCAATGAAGTTAGCTCCTCTTCAGTCAATAGTTTCTTGAGCTTTTCAATTTTATGCTCAACCAAACTTTTTGAGAACTCAAAGCAATGGGTGATATAGCCTACTTCTTTTTCCAAGAGGCCAACAAGTTTGATTGCAACCGCTTGCAGATTATTGGTTAACAGATCGGGCATTTCCTTAAATTGACTCTTACCCTTAAAACCCCTTCTGACACCCAACAGTTGAACAAACTGTAACAGCTTATTCTCTGAATTAAAAGGTACAGCTCCCTTATAAAGTGTGCAATGAATTTGTTTCTTTTCTACTAACTAAATAAAGGTATGCTTTTTACCAGAAGGCAGGAAAGGCTTTTAGCGAATAATCATCACCATGAAGCATCCACAAATTACACACTCAAAGATGAATACCATCAAACACAGCACCACGATCTACCGCTTAAATTTCCACACAAAGATGGAAACATGTAAATGAATTCAGATTTGTAAAATTACTCCTCCAATTAACAAAAGAATGAACAAACTTCAATAGATAGTACCACAAAGAACACCTTGAAACATAAATACAGAATCAAACTCCAATATTCAAGAATCATCTATTCATTCCATACCATTAAACGAAAGAAACTAAGATTTTTATGAACAAAAGTTAACTCTAAATCTGAGTCACACTCAGTTATCAAACTAACAGGGGAGATTTGGAATTAAAATTGTTGATCCCTTTCATTAGCATTCATTTCAGAAGATATATTCTTTTGGTCTTCCTTACTGATGGTTACAAAGAGAGAAACTATCTTTTAAAGTCCCTTTTAAAACATAATAATAGAATTAAGTCTTTTGAAAAGCTAGAGTAATTACGAAACAAAAAATAAACAGGTAATGCCATTTGTCATGATGTTGTTGTATTTCCACCACCCACCGCAAATGTCTTCTAAGCTTTTTGTGCCCGCTTGTACGCTTGTAGAGTGTTTACTGCTTCCGTAATGTGTTTGAGCTCTGGCACTGAAACATTGGTGTTCCGAACAGTCCAATAGGTGCTCTGCTCCTTGATCTCTTTGGCCTTTGCAAGGAATGTTTGGTGATGATTTCCGCACCACACCAAAGTAGTATCAATCTTTGCCAATTTTTCATATTCCTCTATACAAAAAGTCTGAGGGGTTGTGATGGCATCAATATTCTGTTGATATTGATTCTTAAGCCCATCTACCGTGAGTATCCTAGAATTGTCCCTCTGTTGAAGGTCACAACCAATGTCTGTGAAGTAGCTCAATGCTTGCTCGATCATCTCTTTAACTTCCTCCAATAGCTTTCTCAAATTCTTCCGACTGGTGCTTATGCATTCAATTTTATAGCCCAGGCTTATGCTTATGCATTCAATTTTATAGCCCAGGCTTAACAACCATCTCTGCACAGGTTGATTCTCTGATTTAAGAAGACCTAAGATAACAGCGGTAGGAACCTTCATATCAACTATCTCTTTTATTAGCTTCATATTTTGTTTATGAGTAGTGTCTTCCAATTTGGCTACCCTAATCTCCGACAATACAGCATTCCGAGCCAAAATCAAGGCATCATAATGTTGTTTTTATGTGTGCTCGTTGAACCACAGACAATGACTCCATTATTGCCCTCCCAACCATCAACAATCCACGATTGTCTCCCCCGAAAACTGTTTATTCTCAATAAAGAAGATTATGTGGGATGTGTATTCTTTTCAAGAGAGGAAGATTAATCTTCCTTTATACCTTAGGGACGCCACTCTTTCAAGTGGCTCCAATATAATATAATAATTATTATATTATTATATAATACAATAATTATACAACATAATTATAATATAATTATACTATCACATAATAATATAATTATATTATCTCACAATAATATAATAATTATAATATAATTATATTATCAATCACAATAATTTTATCAATATAATTATTATATCATAATAATTATATTATCACAACCTTTATTTTATCTATGTCGGCTTGAAGGAATCCGACCATAGCCACAATACCATCAACACTCCCTCTTAGCTAGGGAGGAATCCTTCTCGATAACTTATGGTTCGTCCTCCCGACGCTAACATCAACACTCCCTCTTAGATAGGGAGGATCTTCTCAGATATCTAAGTTATAGAGTAATATCCACCATGGCTACTCCCAGAGGGTGGCTCCATCATGGCTGCAGCCATGAATAAAAAATGCAAAAAAATACAAGTGTTCATCACAGAATCACTCACGCGATGTCGTCATCTTACGATGACGGTCACCATAGCTACTCTCTGAGGGTGACTCAACACAAGTGTTTAGTCATGGAGTCACTCACATGACCTCCACCATGGCTACTCCCAGAGGGTAGGTCCATCATGGCTACTCCCATGAATGGAAATGCAAGCAAACATAAGTGTTCATCACGGACTCAATCACGTGATGTCATCTCACGATGATGTTCACCATAGCTACTCCCAGAGGGTGAATAAACACAAGTGCTAAGTCATGGATTATCTCACATGACATCCACCATAGCTACTCCAAGAGGGTGAATCCACCATAGCTACTCCAACGGATGGAACAAGGGCTGATACCTCAAATTTCTTCGTCTTAGAGAAAAATGCTACAAGGGCTTGCACCTCAAACATCTCTCACAGAGAAGAATGCATTAACAAGGGCATGCACCTCAAACTTCTCCCTCACAGAGAAGAATGCATTAAGCAGATCTTCATGATGATGTGGCTCCCTCTGAAACAGATATCAACCTTCTGACCTCCCCGTCCAAGGTTGCTTCTGAGGAAATGTCAGACTCCCTCTGAATCTGAATTCTTCCTCTTCGAAGAAACGTCTTTAGCCACCAACTTAGTCTCATGGCAGCAATTATAATGTTCTTGCTTCCTTGAATGCAATCTCTTATGCTTCTTGATCCGTCCTGAAAGCATTTCAAAGAGATTACAAATAGTTCATAGAACTAAGCTATCCCAAAGGGAAATACCAATGCTAGAAGCATACAAGATTCACTATCCCAATGTTATAGCACGAGTTAATAACTCAAAAGGTTCCTGGACATTATACAGGGATACAAGCATATAATACTTATCTCTTTATTGTTGATACCTATTGAGTTAGTCATGTAGCTGAGACTTATCTTCTCATCCATAGAGATGGCCCTAACTACTAGTTAACCCTTTGCCACAACATCTGTATAAAATTCCTCCAGCACTTTTCTTTATATCAAGAATCTTTTGGTATGCATTAAGGCTAGGATACCGGCTTTGGCTCTGGACCCCCCCGGACCCGAATAAATTCGAACCAGTTCGGGGTCCGGGTCCGGTCCACCTGTGGGTCCGGGCAGTTCCGGGTAGGGTCTAAATTTTTAGGACCAAGTTCGAACCTGGGTTGCAGACGGTCAAACCCAAGCGAACTTCACACAAAAAAGCGAATTTGAGGCGAATTTTTGATGAATTTCGCGCGCGGTTTCAAAAAACACGTTTTTTGGTCTTGAGCAAGAGGAAATAGGTGGTTGAGCAGGAGCTTGGTTGTGCAAGGAGTTAAAAGCTTGATTTGAGGACCTTCTTCAAGTGATTGTGCCTCATTTCTACACCTTTGCAAGCTTACAATGAGTGGAAGAGGTAAGTGCTTGTTCCATTTGCTTCAAGTTTTTGTTTTTGTTTAAGCATTTTATTTTATTTTCATTTCTCTTTCATTGTCCATTATTTTCCAGAATTTTTCATTCTCTTGTTTTATTATTATATTGAATATGTATACAAATTTCTTGCCATAGGAAAAGGAACTACAATGGCATCTACCTCTTCCTCAATAGGCAACCGCAATATTGACCAAACAGTAGAACCCCCTTCTAATTCTCCTTTGTGGAAGTATGTTGATATTGTAAGTGCACAATCAATCACTATTCCCAAATTGCTATCTCCAACAACCCTACTGTAGAAGCTTGTTGCAAAGATCGGAAAACTTCAAATCAACATTTGTTGAAGTAATGTTGAGCGTTTCTATGAAATGCTCATAGGATTTTTGTCGACTCTTCAAAGTAATGACCACCATATCCTCTTCCTCCATTTTTCTTCAAATTGCCTCAAGTTGACCACGAATGTCCTCGATCTTTGTCAAATGATCTTGCAGAGATGTCCTGTCGTCCATCATTATCGAAAAGAGCATGTTCTTAAGAAAGAATGCACAACTCTTATCTGATGTCTCATGGAGATCCTCCAAATGCTTCTAGATCTCAACAGTTAACTTGCCTGAAGGCACTTGCAGCAACTAATCGTCAATCAAAGCTTAATAAGCATAACCACTTCATGATTACGCTCATCAAACTTAGCCTAGTCCTTCCCAACAGCAATAGGAGGAGTGGTAGTGGCATGAACCATAGTAGCATAAATCGTTTTGGGAAAAAATTGGAAAACCCAAAGAGTAGGATTTTTTGAAAAAATCGGGAAAAAATCGGATTTACAAAAAAATGTATCTTAAAAAAAAAAGTAAAAATTACTTTTTAAAGAAAATTAAAGGGCATTTCCACATCATAGATATATTGAGAGCAAATAAAACATAGAGCTACACCAGTACATAGTAATGCCCATAGTTTTTCATCATTTATATACTTATCGCTGATTACATTACACAAAACATACCACAATAGCATATAAGATAACTAGATGGAAACAATTGTCAAAATGTCAATTACAACATAGTTTGTGACTTTGTACAAAGTCAACCTATAAACTAGGTACAAAGTTCCAAAAACTCAAAAGTAGCCAATGGCATCTAGGAGGCAAGAGGCTCTGCTGATGCTTCTCCTCGGAAAGTCCCTGACCTAACTCCTTCAACAATACTTTGAGAAACGTTGGCCTCTTCCATGATTTCAAGGTCTTCAGGCTCAATAACATAATCATCATCATCATCACTTTAAGGCGCAGCAATCCACTCAGACTCTGGATCTATCTCGTTAAGGTCAATTGGGGAGTCATCCTCAATACTACCTGATTATTCCCGTGTATAAATTAGTCTTTCCTTACAAGTGATAAACACAATGAATAAAACTTCAATGGAGTGCAAGTTATTAAAACTCATACCTTGAGCTTTCTTCAGCTTCAAGCGAAGGTTGTGGTGAACAAACACCAAGTCATTCATTCGTTTTTGTGTTAGACGGTTGCGTTTCTTGGAATGTATGTGTTCAAAAACACTCCAATTACACTCACAGGCGGATGAGCTGCATGGCTGGGTCAAAATGCGTATCGCCATCCACCTGAGATTTTTGCATTCGTGACCAAAACATTCCCACCATTGAGCTGAAAAGCACATTATGGACAAATGATATCATGTAAGAATATCTTCAAATCTAGACAATTTTCTTGATCATGTCATCAAAATAAATGGATTATGAAAAGTTTATTGAGTCTACCTGGTTGGAAGGTTGTTCTGCCTTCCTCAACAGCCCTAGATGAGAGAAAACCCGTTGCCTTCTTATACATTTGCAGCTCTGACATAGCAGCTTTCAATTTCTCTGTGCTTTCAAACATTCTTTCCATGCACCTGAACAAGCCTTGTGTGACCTCAGCATCAATCTCTGTGAAATTTGCGGTGTAGAAAAATGACGGATTGAGAAAGTATCCTGCTACATGAAGAGGAGAGTGCATTTGTCCATCCCATCTCCTATCAATTATGTCCCATAATGGTTGATACCTCGGCCTGTCATTTTCTAACCTACCATTCATCACCTCCTTGGCCCTATCCATGGCCTCATACAAATATCCCATTGGGGATTTATCCCAGTCCACTAGTCTCAAGACTTTTACTAGAGGCTCTGAGAATTGTACAACCTGTTCAATTGCTTCCCAAAAATTGGTAGAATATATGTAGTCTGCCACTCTAATGCCATCTATTTGACTTGAGAAGCCTAAGTCCATCCACTCTGTTGAAACAAACATGCGTCTCAAGTTCATTTTTTGTTGAACTAGAGCCTATAGTGCAAGGAAGTGTGTTGCAAACCTTGTCACCCCTGGTCGAACCAGCTCCTTGCCCCCTATGAATTGGCGCATCATACTCAAAACCCTTGTGTGATTGTAGATATATCTGGTAATTATGCGAGCCTTTTGCAATGCCTCCTTAACCTATTCAATTTTTCCAATGTCCTCTAGGGTTAGATCAAGGCAATGTGCTGCACATGGGGTAAAAAACATGGAGGGGTATTTGTTTGTCAACAGTTTCCCAGAGCAACACAAGCAGCAGCATTGCCTATAATAAATTGAACCACATTTTGTGGGCCCACATCTATGACTACTGAATCATACATCTCAAACAATGCAGTTGCAGTTTTCATTATATGTGATGCATCCACAGATTTCAAAAATACAGTGCCCGTATCACAAGAGACGAGGAAGTTGATGAGGGATCGGTTCCTTCTATCTGTCCATCCATCTGACATAATGGTGCAACCACTAGTAGCCCACACTAACCGATGCTCGTCAACAACATGTTGAACATCTTTTACTGCATCATTGAGCATGCCAACCCTCATTGCCTCATAAGACGGGGCTTTAAACCCAAGCCCTATAGTTGCAACACCATCCATCATAGCTTGCCAATATGGAGATCTGCAAGAATTGAATGCCAAAGTAGAGGAGAAATAATAATTTGAGATCCTCTTCATTGCCTGTTCATGGACATTTTTCCTCCATCCTGTACTCTCCAAAGTGGTCTGCGATCCTAGCGTAGTACGAGGTGCAAAGAATGTGTTTATGTTCTCCCCACCTGTGTTTGGGCCATGTGTTGTAGTAGGTGTTCTCACACTACTCTCAAATTTCATGAAACCCTCCCCTCTACCATCTTCCTCATTCGATTGATTCCTCCTAAAACCTGTTGCACTAGAACCTATTTCAAACCCAGTTCTTGCCTTTTTTGCCTTGTTCTCAGGAATTCCATCAAGAGCTTTTTTGGCCTGGTACGCAACATCTGCAGGGCATTTCAGGCATATTGTCGTGTTATTTCCCGGTTCTTTTCACAAATGCCATTTGAAGTGGTAAATTCCACCACTAACTACGTTCAGACACCAATTGCATTTAACTTTTGTTGTACTACCGGCAATTGGTGAGCAATGTGTCCATGCAAAGTCTTTCACACGCAACATTCTAATTAAGAATCTACACAAGCATTTTAATACATATACATAAAATTTAAGAATACATAAACATAGAATATAAGAATATATATACATAAAATATAAGAATACATATACAGAAAATTCATAGAAAATTTATACATTTATACATGTTGCAGAATTAATATATACTAGAATTGTCTATATACAAATTTATATAGAAAAAAATTATACATATTTTTTTAATGCAAAATATATAGAGAAATATACAGTAAAATGTATATAAAATTTATACACATACCAAAATATATACAGTAATATAAAAGAAATATTTACAGTGAACTTTTATAAATTTTATGTATAAAAATACTTTATATTAAAATATACGTAAAGTTTTATAAATTTTATATACAGTTTAAAACTTATATACAGTTTGAAATTGTTTATAAGTTTTAAACTGTATACAAGAATTATATAAAACCTTATAAACAATTTTAATTTTATACTACATATATAGAAATTTATACACATAATTTTTAAGTTTATTTTAAAATTTTAAACTGTAATTTTAAACCAAATATATACTACTCTATAAAATTACATATACCAAGTTTTAAACTATATATAAAAACTTATATATATATATAGTAAATTTAAGTAAACAATAATAAGCTATACACAAATATCTCTGTATATTGTAAATATAAGTTTTATATGTAAACTGTATATAAGCTATATAGTTTACTTATATATAAAATATATAGTTTAAAAATAAAAAATATATAAAAATATTAGTATACATAAAAATAATTATATACAGTTCCAAGAATGAAAATTTATATATAGTTCTAATGTATGTTTTTGTTATATATAATAATATATATATATTACAAAGTTACAAACGACATATGAAAAAAAAACGATATATGCAATAAACTAAATGGAAAAAAATGAAAGGAAAGAAACCATTGCCGTAAAAACCAAAGGAAATAAACAAAAAGAAATAAACAAAAGGAAATAAACGAAAGGAAATAAAATATAAGAAACCATTGCATTGCAGTAAAAAAGAAAAATTCCTCACTTCTAACACTGCAGACTCTCAAACACGGTCTCTCCTGCTCAAAGCTTCAAACATGCACGGTCTCTCCTAGCTTCAAACATGCACGGTCTCTCCTGCTCAGAGTCTGAGCTTCGAACACACCTGCTGCTCAGAGCCTGAGCGTCGAACACGCCAATAAATAGAAAAACTGTGTTTTTTTGGCGTCGTTATAGGGTTTCTCGGCCACCTTTTTCGGTGCCGATTACTCCGGTTTTAAACACATTTTACAATTTTTGGTCAAAAACTCAATGACTCTTATTGACCGATTTACCCTGATTTTTTGGGGAAAAATCAAGACATGTTGCGATTCACGATTTTGCCGATTAATCACGATTTAATCTCGATTTCTGCTATTATGGCATGAACTACCTCTGTCAAGCAGCAATATTCAAGGATGGTCATCGTGCACTGCTTCCAAGTATTATAATTCTTCCCAATGAGCTGTTGGCTGCTTTCAAGCATGATATTGTTAATGGTGCCATTTTGCACACTTCCCAAGGCACGAGAAACAAGGTACTTTGCACAGTCGACAAAATTACACAAAACCCGAGGCACGGGTTTGAATGCATAGAGCCCTAAGCGTTAAAGACAGGACAAATAATATGCTAAAATTCTAAAAAACTCCAAAAATTTACAGAGGACCCAGAAAATTTTGTAAAACCTAAATTTTGTAAAACCTAGGTCGCGGCAAAATAACAAATGCACAGAAAAAATTTCGAAACCTTTCACAAAATGCAAAAAATCACGAGCACTGACACCTGTTTGTCTTACAAACTACAAAACTCGTAACGAGAAATGCAAGCAGAAAGAGAATTCCTCAAAATTCCCATAATGTGCAAAAAACTACCCATAAAATTGTTACACTTGTTTGAAGCCCACGTGATGTATAAAAAAAAGGTCACGTGAAAAAGAAAAACCAAAACCCGTCACATGCAGAACAAAGATGAAATTGAGGGAAACAGAAGAATGCGCGAACCCTAGATGGACACATGCGGGTGAAAAAAAAGCAGACAAAACTAAAAAAGTCATGAAAAATGAAGAAGTTTTTGTCACAGCTGCAAACGTGAAAAATCACGTCTAGGGCGTTGCACATCAGACGCGGGCGGAGCACACAGAAAAACACCCCACCGGCTTTGTTGATAAAAAGCCTTGTGTTTGCAAATAGAAAAACCACGCATGGGCTGAGAAGGATTCACGGCTTCAGAAATCATGGCTGAGGAAAGAGTTGCAAATTTCTCAGAAAAAGAAATTAAACAAATGCGATCAGAAAAAAAAATAGATACTCACAATTTTTCAAAGCAAATGCTAAAAATTTCAACATAAATTTTCCTACTCTAATACCATGTTACGTAAATGAGACAATGGTAATTGCTTGAATATTATTGAGAAATGAAGAAACATTTATAGGCAATTACATTGACAAAGTTTCTAAAAAGAAACCGGAGATTACTGATAACAGAAATAGAATTATTCTAAGTAATCTAACTAAACTGAAAGCATTCAAACCAAAGTAACAAGAATCGCACGTGAATCGCGTGAATCGCGATTCAATTCACCCTCCCCGATTTTTTGGGAGCCGGTGAATCAAATCGGCGGTTATTTGGCATGAATCGCCTGAATCGCCGATTCTGGCGATTCATCCAAAAATCGCCTGAATCGCCATGTGTGAACCGGCATGAATCGGCTGTCAAGTCAAAAAAAATTTAAAAACACTTGTTTTTTTAATCTTTTTTTTGTGTCTTTCATCTTACATACATTTATGATTTGATGTCTTATGGAGCTGAAAAATAACTCTTGATGTCTTATAAAATAATTAAAGTCGGTTGAGCTTTCGGGGGCGCTGCCCCCGAAAACCCCCGCGGGGGCGCTGCTCCTTGACCCCATCTTGGGGGCTTTGCCCCCAAACCCCCATTTAATAATTTGGGGTGGAAACTGTGCCGATAAAAGTGGGGAAAAATTAACCTTCAA
>MU226309.1:2401624-2414585 GCA_018584345.1 Thuja plicata
TTCTATCGAAGCTTTGTGTCCATTTCCATTTGATAAGTCTTTAATCATGGTTCCATTTCCAACAAATGCTATTTTTCCTAAATATGACAAATATGAAGGAACAACTAATCCTCAAGATCACTTAAGGGAATTTTGTTCCTTAAGTGTAGAGTTCATGCATGACACAACTTACCTAATGAGGTTATTCCTTAGAAGTTTGGGAGGTATGGCAATGGAGTGGTTTTCAAAGTTACCCTCTGGCATTCAAACCTTTGAAGAATTGGCATGTAAGTTTGTAACTCGTTAATCCTATAACATAAAACATGAGGTTACAATGCTTAATTTATGTAACACCAAGCAAAGAGAAGGAGAGGGATTCCTACTTTTCCTACAATGATGGATAGGGGTATTTGCTAGATACCCTCGAATTGTACCCGAAAAGGAGAAGATGGATATTTTTGTAAACAGTTTGAATCATGAAATAAACTATCGATTAAGGCTACAATGTCCTAGGTCATTTCATGATCTAATTGAGAATGGGGTGACAATGGAAGAGTTATTGATAAAAAGTGGAGAAATTAAAATTTACAAGGATAACAAGAATAACAATAACAACAATACCTCCAACACTAATCAAAATCGCAATCCCCCTAACAACAACCAATTTTGGACGAGGAATAACAACAATAAAGGAGTAGTTAACGATGGAGTGGTAGAGGGTAACACTTTAAAGGCCACTCCTTTCAATCTCACTCAAAATTCAGTTCAAGACAATAATTTGAATCAAGAACCCAAAGTACCCTTTAACAACAACAACACTAATAACTACTTTGGGAATAATCAAGGGGCTTACAAGCCAAAACCTTTCTTTGCACCTAAACCCAAAAGGACATTCACAAATTTGGGTGAACCATTGGAGAATGCATTAAGGACACTTATTGAAAATAAAATTATTGACTTACCAAAGGCTCAATCATATGAACCTCAAATCAAGCCAAATTGGTGGAGTGAGAATAACTATTGTGAGTACCATAGAAATCGTGGACATAAGACAAATGATTGCATGCGTCTTAAGCATGTGGTACAAGATCTCATTGACAATGTTGTGATAAAAGTAGAAGGCCCTCAGACTAATGAAGATTGCACGACCTTTAAACAACCTTTTTATAAGCATGAAAAAGGAGAATCTTCCAATTCTAATAATGGAGGAAACAATGAGAATAATGGAAGAGGCAGTAATAATGTTAACTTTGCTCATACTTATGACAATACTATCAATGTTGTGGTAGTCAAAGAGAAACCTATCCAAGAGTCCTCTAATGCCATGACAAGGGGGCAAGCCTCAGAGGTTACCCTACAAGGGGGTACTCCTATTATTATTGGCACTAAAACACCAACTATTTTGGCTAAACAAACACCACCCACAACAAAGCCTTATAGCTTGGTAGATCAATTACAAAAGACTCCAGCACAAATATCAATTTTGGAGTTGTTGAAATTATCTCCTAATCACAAGGAGATCTTGGAAAAATCCTTAGTTCAGACCACCGTTCCTATAAAATTGGAAGAAGATAAATTTCAGAACATGGTAGGACATCTCATAGCCCCTCATTGTCTTTCCTTTTCAGAGCAAGATGATATGTCCATCACACATCCTCAAAGCTTACCCTTGAATATAGATGTGTTAATCCAAAGGCATAGGGTCAAGAGAGTTCTCATAGATGGGGGAGCTGGTCTTAATATTTTCACTTTAAACCTGGTCAAGTCATTAGGGTTAACCGAGTCTTCCATCGATCCTAAAAAGCAAATCACTATTAAGGCTTATGACGAGGAGGAAAGATCTTCAAAGGGTATGATCATTCTACCAACTCAAGTGGGACCTATCAAAAAGGACACCATATGTCAGGTCCTTGATATGAAATTGACCTACAATATCTTACTAGGAAGGCCATGGATACATGAAATGCAAGCAGTACCTTCTACATATCACCAATGCATAAAGTTTCCATACATGGGGGAAGAGATCACGATTGGAGGAGATTCAAACCCTTTCCAATATTGCAATGCTTTAAAGCCAAGTCATGAATTGTATATTCCTCATAATAGGGAAAGATTCATCCCTGATATTACCATGGAAGAACCCAAGGAGGAAATTTAAAAACCAACATCAAATGTTACATGAACTTCTAACCCTATTCAAACTAACTCAACTACATCAACTAAAGGAAAAGAAAAGATGAGTTATGAGGGTTCAAATTCAAATGATAATTCAGTCCAGACTTCAACATTGAGAATGGAAACTTCAAACCCCACTAAGGAGGAAAGAGAACAAACTAAGAAAGATCATTATCAAAATATGGGTGACCTGATGAACCAATTTGAGAAACAATGCAAAATGCACTCAAAAGGGGTAGGGGAATATTTTGTTTCCCTATTTGATTTACCTACATCTCCAAGGACACACGGGAATCCATCCAAAGATCATCAACCTCATAAATACAATTCCGATTTTGTGAGAGAATGTGATAAGCAATAAATGGAAAAAGAGGATAATGAGGTATTACAATGGCTTTATAAAGAGGAGGATAATTCAGCTAACTCCAATGAAAGGGTTCAACATATCAACATCCAAACTGATCAATACAACAAAGGATTTGATATCATGAAGAAAATGGGGTATAAAGGAAGAGGACCCTTAGGAGTTTGACATAGAGGGTTGTTAGAACCTATTGAACCAGTTTGGAGAGCAAAAGAAGAGAAAGCCAACATAGGTTTTCAATATAAAGGAGAAAGTTCTAGTCCCATGCATGATTTTTGTGCACATATCCATATGGTAGGTTCTAAAAGTGAAGATGATTCTAGGGATTATGAGTGGGATTCCTTGTCTGAAGAATCTTGTCATGACATAGAGTTTGATACCATTCACACTCATGCAACTCCTCCTAAAGTTGAGAATCAAGAACATGTAACTCAAAGTTTGAATTCAACTCAAACATCAAGTGAACCTCAACACTTTAATGTAGAACAAGCATCTCCTTACACTCAATGGGTAGGTGAACCTTGGGTACCTTCATGGGTGGGATATTATAACCTAGTGTTTAATCCACATGATTTCTTTCCCATAGAAATCTTAGAGGACACTAATGAAGAGGATTTTGATCCTTCTTCCATGGACCATGTTGAAGAGGATCATGTCATAGACCTTGATGATACAATGTATGAACCATAAAATGAAGTCATGTCCTTAAATCCTTCAAATGAAAGCCCATCCAATGAATCCTTGTCCTTAATGCACCCCGAACTTATTGATTGGGATCTCTCCGAGCCAAATGACTTACTCTACTTCCCAAAAGACAATGCAATGGCCTTATACCTCAATGTGGTTGAACCCAATTCTTCCATCAATGAATTCACTCCGGGAATGATGATAGGGGTAGGTGTTCAACCTCTTAATCCAAACATGAAAAGAAAATATACAAAAAAAAATGAGAAGGTCTAGTGGTGGAAACCACCATGTGGCAGTGCTAGACCCAAAAAAAGTAAAAATAAAGGATGTTTTCGAAGGTGAAAACCCAATTGTGGTACCTAAGGGAGAGAGGTTGTACACCTTACTAGCTCATGAAGATGAAAGATCACCTATACTCATTGAGCCCGCAGAAAAGGTTAACATTGGAGCCGAAGGAGATCCTAAATTCATTCACTTGGCAGCATCTTTGAGTTCCTTAGAGAAAAAAGAATTCATTGAATTCTTTCAAGAAAAACAAATCAACTTTGCATGGTCATATGCTGACATGCCAAGATTAGATCCAAGTTTCATAATGCATCATTTAAATGTGAAACCCAGGGTTAAGCCCGTCAAGTAGAAGTTGAGAAAAATGCATCCACATGTAGCCCTTTTAGTCAAAGTAGAATTGGAAAAATTACTCAAGGCGGGATTTATAAGAGTAATTGCATATGTCGAATGGATCTCCAACATTGTACCAGTTACAAAACATGATAAAACCATAAGAGTTTGCATGGATTTCATAGATTTAAACCTTGCTTGTCCAAAAGATGACTTTCCATTGCCTAGCATTGATGCTATTGTGGATCTCACTACGGGTCATTCTATGTTTTCACTTATAGATGGATTTAGTGGGTGTAATCAAATTCGCATTGCACCTGAGCATCAAGAGAAGACAACCTTTACATGCCCCTGGGGTACTTTTTGTTGTAATGTAATGCCCTTCGGTCTCAAAAATGCCAGAGCCACTTATCAAAGAGCAATGACTACCATTTTCCATGACATGATGCACACCTTTATGGAAGATTATGTGGATGAAATTCTAGCTAAGTCACATAAAAGAAAAGATCATTTATCCATAATTGAAAATATTTTTACAAGGCTAGAACAATTCAAAGTGAGACTCAACCCAAAGAAATGTGCTTTTGGGGTACAATCTGGAAAAGTCCTAGGGTACATTGTTTCAACAAAAGGCATTGAAGTAGATCCTGAAAAAGTAAAAGAAATAATGGACATGGACATTCCAAAGAATATAAGTCAAATGAGGTCACTTCAAGGAAGGCTTCAATCCATAAGGAGGTTCATTTCTCAATTGGCAGAAAAATGCCATTCTTTCACCAGATTACTACATAAAGACACCATCTTCACATGGGATAAGGAGTGTGATAAAGCCTTTACATTGTTGAAAACATACTTGATGAATCCACCTATCTTGATGTCACATATTCAAGGCAAACCTTTATTATTCTATATTTCAGCAATGAAAAATCTTTAGGAGTCTTATTGGCACAAGAAGATGATGAAGGAAAAGAAAGAGATATCTACTACTTGAGTAGAACATTGATCAAATATGAATTAAACTATAGCTTCATGGAAAGGGCTTGCCTAGTAGTGGTATTTGCCTCTCAAAAGTTAAGACATTATATTTTAATGCATAGGATGAAGCTCATAGCCAAAATTGATCCATTAAAATACTTAGCAAAACAACTTTAACTGGAAGGATTGCAAAGTGAGTAATGGTGCTTAGTGAATTCGACATTGAGTATGTTGATAGGAAAGTAATCAAAGGTCAAGTTATTGCTGATCAATTGGATGAATATCCTCAAGCATCTACACATCCTATTCAAGTGGAGTTTCCAGATTCTGAAATTGTTAATGTGGAAGCTAAGACATGGACTTTATACTTTGATGGATCTTACACCCAAAATGGTAGTGGAGCAGACATTCTTTTGATTACACCACAAGGTTACACAATCCAAAAATCTTACAAGTTATTGTTCCCTTGCACCAAAAACATAGCAGAGTATGAAGCTTTGGTCATAGGTATGAAGATGGCATTGGAATAGAATGTCATAGAATTACAAGTCTATGGGGACTCTCAATTAGTAATCAATCAAGTTAATGATGAATATAATACCAAGGATGAAAAATTGATGCCTAACAAAAGATTGGTGGATGATTGGAAAAATTACTTTGCTTTGATTAGTTTTGAACAAATTCCAAGAGACAAGAATAGAGCTGCGGATGCAATGGCTACTTTGGAATCTTTGCTTCAAATGCTCGATCAAAATGAAAAGTATGAGTTCTTAGTGGAAAAATTGGTTAAACTAGCATTTGACCTACCTGATACCAAAATTATTGCCCTTTTAAATGAACATGAATCACCATGGTATGGACCCATTTATGCCTACCTAAAAGATCAAACCTTACCCATAGACCAAACCTATGCTCAAAAGCAAAATTTCATAAGACAATTGGCTCGTTATATCATCCTTTCTGACACATTGTATCATAAAGGTCTTGACAGAATGCTCCTTAGATGCCTAGAGGAAGATGAATCAAAATTAGCTTTAAAAGACGTCCATGAGGGGATTTGTGGGTCACATTCAAGTGGTTTAAACCTAGCTAAGAAAATCCTATGCATAGGGTACTTTTGGAAAACCTTAGAAAGAGATGCTTGTCAGTTTGTCAAAGTTTGTGCAAAATGTCAATACCATGAAGAMATTATCCATGCACCGACATAAGAGTTACACCCATTTGTCACACCATGGTCATTCTATCAACGGGGCTTTGATTTGATTGGCATGATTTATCCACCTTCTTCAAATGGACACAATTATATTCTCACGGCAATAGAGTACTTCACTAAATGGGTTGAGGCTGTCCCTTTAACAACTGCAACAGGGAAGCAAATTTCCATGTTCATCCTAAATCATATCATTTGCAGATATGAAATTCCTCACACCATCATCACGGATAATGGAAAATATTTTAAGAACAAAGATGTTGATGAACTTTGTGACACATTCCATATTACACATCACTCTTCATCCATTTACTATCCCCAAGGTAATGGACAAGCGGAGGATACCAACAAGAACATCCTTAAAATCCTTAAGAGATCCATTGGAAAGTCAGGAAAAGATTGGCATCTTCAAATCAATCCATCATTATGGGCCTATAGGACTAGTATTTGTACCCCGACAGGAGCTACAACTTTTTCATTGGTTTATGGGGCCGAAGTTGTTCTACCCTTAGAAGTTGAAATACCATCCCTAAGAGTGTCATTGCATGGATTAATCACGAATGAGGATTATAGGGTTGCCTGACTTCAACAATTGGAGATGTTGGAGGAACATCAAACTCAAGCCTATGATCATTTGAAAGTGTATCAGAATCGAATTTCCAGGAACTATAACAAACATATTAAACCAAGAACCTTTCAAGTGGGAGATTTGGTATTGAGAGAAAATCCAAAAAATCAAGTTGATAGAGAAAAGAAAGGAAAGTGGGAAGCCAGTTGGCTTGGTCCTTTTGTCATTTCTTCTTCTTTTGGAATGGGGACCTACAAATTAGTCGATTGTGATGGTGATGAATTGCAAGAACCTATCAATAACATTCATCTTAAGAGGTTTCACACCTGATTTAGAGGAAAGAGTGTCATAGGAAAGAGTATAAGTTGAGAGTATTAGATGAGTCAGCATCACCTTTGTACATGGAAAAAGTCAAAAATACAAAAAAAATGAGAAAAGATCAAAATACAAAAAAAATAAAAAATCAGAAAGTTTAAAAGCCAAAAACATTGAAAAAAGAGAAAAATTGAAAAAATTGAAAAAAGAGAAAAAAGTGCCTTGGTGAAAACCTAGCAATAGGCGCCTTGGAAGAAAAAAAAAAGAAAAAAGAGAAATAATCCCAAAAGGTGAAAACCTGGAAACAGACGCCTTTTGTCCCTTAAGGTCTTTTCTAGTCACATTTTGTACATATTGTCTTTTTGTCATCTCAATTGTCCATATCCTCATTGCATTTGTCATTTGTGCATAGTCCTAATAAAGTCTCAGAGCTGCATTTTGTCGTATTCTAGGTTCAGTTGCCCTAAGTTTCACATTGATCACATTTATCACTTGGGGGCACGCATCATGGATTTTTGGTACCAAACATATTCAATAGTGCAACATCTTGGTCAAACATTAGAAGTAGATTTTCAGATTCAGGGGAGAGATATTTTGGAACCTTTGATGGATATCATTGTTCGACCCTAAACAGTTTTATCGTATAACATAATCCTTGAGTTTCATTGACTTATTTTATCAGGATTAAAAATTGACAAACCCTAAATGATCAGACTGTCTGGAATTCTTATTTGAAAATATTGGTACATTTCACAAACACTTGAAAATTTTTGATGAGTTTTTCATTGACCTTTTTCGAGTCTTTTTCTTTTTAGCTAATCGATGATGTTTCGACTAGATTGGCGATGATTGAGACATGATGTTTTCTTAAGCTTCTGTGTGACTGTCTTGAGGAATTTTTTTTAACTTGTGTGAATTATTCTAATGAAATGGTCATCAAAGAACCATCAAGGACATTCATATAGGAAGGAGGGTTAACCTTTGTTTGTTCATGCAAAAGGATACCTTGGCTATTTAGATTTTCAATATCTTAATACCAACATCCACTTGCAACATTGAATCTGATCAAACTGGTATTCATACTCCCATAGTTGGTCATTCAACTAGTGAGGGTTGTACTTGGTTTTGAAGAAGGGATTATCACATGAGATGAAAGTCATATTCATATTCTTATGGTCACAGTGGCACCAGTAAGGATTGTATCGACTCCTAGTTCCACAACATTCAATGATGAAAATATATCTCTCTTTGCATTTCTTTTACAAATCTCAAGGACAATTAGTTCCATTGCATCTTCATGTTAGATTATTTGCATTTTCAAGTTAGATTAAAATGGCTTGTATTTCTAACACTTTTCCAAGTTCAAGGGGGGAAATTAATGTTGACAACACTTCATCAATTTAATGGTTTCAAATCATCAATATAAGATTGTTCTTTTTGCATTCATAAGCATTACTCATTATTTATTATATATTCATATCAAGTGAAAAGAAAAGAAAAGAAACATTAATAATTAGTCATTAAATCCAAATCATTTGGAATTGCATCATAAATTAAATTTCATACATCAAAAACCAAAAAGGCTAGTTGCATTCATTTATCATTGCACTAAGTATTGCAGCCATATCATTGCATTGCATAATCCATACATCATGATTAAATCAGAAAATCATATAGAATTAAGTTGCATTAACATCATTTGCATCCATTTATCTATGTCCTACTCTAAAACATTGCATCCATAACATAATAGAAATAAATACATCATAGAAGCATGTAGATATGCATAAAAGAAATCTCATAACAACATCATCAAAAGGGGAATCAAAGATCATCATAGATAAATCTCCATCATCAATGTCTATAACATAAATCAGTATATCAAAGATACATCAACAAATGATCCATACACCAAAGTCCTGATCAAAAATACATATGATACATCAATTCAATATCTATATATCAAGCTCATATCTCATAACCCAGCAGGGGCACCTGATCCATCTTCCGCAATACTAGTACTTGGACCCCCTGCACCATCGGGATCCCTGTCACCTGATCTATCCTATGTAGGAGGTGGTGCCTAACTAGTACTAGCAATGGTAGGTAACTGCACTAAAGTAGCCAAAAACTGTTGCAATATAGTCGTAACTTGGTCTAATCGATCTGTCACTGCAGTCATCCCTGCCTGTAATCCTCGAACATCTTGAACTAAGTTTTCCACAATAGGAGGAACTGGAGGTGTCTGTGATGCTGGAGGGGCCTGAGGTGCCTGTGGTGCTAATGTTACATGTGGTATCATTGGTGCTGAACTACTTTGAGGATCAACCTGTCTCTATGGAGATGGAGGTCTCTGGGGAACCAGTCCCTGTAATGGAACCTATCTAGCCACCTGGACACGTCTCTATCTCTGCCTAGCCCACTCTGTACCAACTCTGTCAGGAGCCTATCTCTACAGAGGTACCTATGCCTGCACTAGTCTCTATCTAGGCTTCCTAAATCCACCACCTCGACCCCTATCATGACCACCCCGCATCTGAGGTCCTACAACTCTTTGTGCTCTAGGAGCCCTAGGTTCCCTCTGAACTCTCTGTCTCTAAGGTCTCCTGACATCATCACCATCATCATCATCATATCCGTCGTCATCAGAAATCTCATAAACATCAGGAATAGGCTCTGCCAGATCTATGAATCTAACAAAGCGATGTTTCAGGAACCACTCTCGATACTCAACAGACATCCCCGCATCAGCTACACATGTCATCATATCCCATGTAACATATCCAAGCTGATCAATCTATAAACAGGCCAACCGATAGTCAACTTGTGCTCCCCACATAGATCTCTTTGCCTGTACTCTCGCATAAAGTGCCATACCCTGGGGCATGTCCTGTACCCGTCATACTGACAGAGCACTCTCCTAAAGTAAAATCTCTCAATACATAGCGGTGATCGCCCAATCATCCACCGAGGAGAAAACATATATGGAAACTCATCATCATCCTCTCGCCAACTCTCGCAAAGAAGATATGGCCTCCATACGACATGATCAATATCATCAATAGTGCGTCGCCAAAACTCAACCTTGCCCAGATGATGCTGGACAACCATTCCATCATATAAAAATGCATACGGATACCCTCAGGCCTGCACTCATGCTGAAACTGGTCTAGTGATAGGGATATGCTCCCAAGTCCACAACTGTAACAAAACTACACCTGTTGAGAGAGATGCGCTGCGTCTGCATACAACCTCATGTAAATCATGATATAGCTGGGCTAATACACAGGAACCCCTGTCAAATATCTGAGGATGTGCAATCAAATCCTCTAGTATACGGCCCCATCTGACTGCAAATCCACGACCTCTCCTATCTGGAAGTAGTAATCCTCCAATCACTGCTCCTAACAATGCTGGAAAAGTAGGAAATAAAGCAAACTGTGCCCAAGTAATACAATCATCAACAATGGTGTTGTCTCCAAACACCCATCTACATACGCTGCTATCATACACTGAGTCATAATATACCCACTCTCCATGAGTTGGGATCCTCAACAATCTGTATACATCCTTGGGCGTGATAGTCATCTCACCGAGGGGTAGATGGAACATATTATGGTCAGAGTGCCATCGCTCTGCCATAACTGTCAAAACACCTCAGTTCAGCTGAAATTGAGGGAGATCAAGAAGAAAATTGAGACCACATGTCTCGATAGTCCGTCGCTCAGGAGGCGTGAGCTCATCAACCAAATAAAAAATCCAAGACACAACTCCCCGTACCCGCAACTTATGGTAATGTTCCTACATTTTGAAACAAAGTGAATCATATTAGTCTTTCTATTGGTGGATCATTCTAAGTCAATCAAACACATTAAATCTATCCTTGCTCTATTTTGAGCGCATCAACCTATTGTTCCTAACCTCTAGATCTTGAGAAGGGATCAATTCGACATCATTTTAATCAATCTGATTGGCATATCAAACATTCATCAATATAACTTTTCTAATATCCTAAACACTAAATGACATTATGGACCTATATTTTTATAGCTTGGAATTCAATTGAGTTATCTAGATGATCGATCAAAGGCAATTCCTCTATTTTAGCCTCAGTTTTCAAACTTTATGGTAGGTGACACTTTAATAAGTGTACGCGGCTTTTTAAGCTCCACAGTGTTAAAAACCTTACACGTGACACTTTACACATCGGACCTGGCGCTTTGCTTAACAAGCGGCTTTTTAAAGTCCTACGCGGATTTTTAAGTTTCCTAGGCGGCCTTAAATTTATAGGGTTTTCTAGGCGGCATTTAGTTAATTAAGTTGCACATTTTGCCCTAATTCCTAGGTGGCTGTGGATTTCTCCAACGCGGCTCTTAAACGTGAGAAGGCAGATTTTCCCTACTTTAGGCGGCTTTTTAACTATCCTACGCGACATTTCACAAAATTTATATCTAGAAAGCATTAAAAACATGCAATAAATGCTATTTAATGAGAAATAAATGCACTAGGAAGGTTCGAACCACTCACTGGAGGCTTGTAGTCAGGAGGTCTCTGATATCAGTGCGCTTGCTCGAACCGATGCTCTCGAATAGGGACCACCATCGCTATCAAACGTCACAGGATAAGAGCAAAATATCAACAGTGAAAAGTGAAAATGAATAGTAAATTTGGGTTTTTCAACCTATTTAAAGCTATTTTACCCTAATTTTGTGAGATTTTTGACCCATTCAGACCAAATCTGCATATTCTACACACTGGGGCATTTTTTCAACATCTTTTCAGCATCACTGTTTATCAGAAATGCAATCATCTTGGATCTACTCTCTCAGTAGTGTTCATCAAAATTTTCACATCTGAGATCAATATGCTTTCATTTCTGAGGGGGGCATCATCATATCATCAAACTAGGATTCTGCATCATATTTTATATCAAATCTGGGGCATTAAAAATTCAAACTTTTATCTGTGGGGCATCAAATCAAGTTTCACATCAGGGTTTCGCATCAAATCAATATCAGGTTTTGCATCAATCAGACATCAGTATCAAATCAATGATCAGGACATCAAGTTTTCTTTGAATCAATGCGCTTCACACATTAATTCAAAGAGGGGCATTTTTAGACACCTAAATTTGACCAGGTGTATCTTAAACATCAAATTTATAAATCTCATCCAATTGCCCCAAATCTCATCAAAATGCATTAAAATGGATCGAAGTAAAATCAAATGGACATTTATCAAGCAAAGTGGACAAAAATCAAATTAAATCAAAGGATTAAATAATCATGAAATTAAATAATTAAATTCAAGCCTAAAAGGGATTAATCAAATTATGCAATTGATTTTAATCAATTCATTGTATAGTTTAAATCAAAAATCAAATCCAACCCATTCACCCTTACATGGCTAAATTAATTAAATGATTGAATTAAATAATTCCTAATTTCTTTCAACTCAAATTGATCAACCAATGAGAGTTGAGGATCTTGTCTTCTTGTCCCACCCTTTGAGGACAAACATTTACATTTTCCCTCCATTTGAAATCACCTCAAAGCTTTTTACTCAACCAAGTCTTGACCATGATCAACTCACTCTACCCCCTACCCTTGGGAAATTGCTAAAAATACAAGCCATTTACTTTGTATTGGGGATCCAATAAATTCAAGAGCAAAGCATCCTTATTATAGGCATTTAGAGAGCATTTGAGATAATTTGATAGTATTTTAGCATTTGCATAGCATTTTGAGCATCATTTTGAGAAGCATTTGTTGATTTCATAGCATGAATCATTAGCATTTGGATGGAAAGTGTAGACACCTAAAATTGACCAGGTGTATCTCAAACATTCAAAATTGCAAATCTCAGCTAAATGCTTTAAAATCTCATCTCAGTGCAAAACAAATGGACATTTATCAAAACAAATGGACATTTATCAAAACAAATGGACAAAAATCAAATCAAATTAAAAGATCAAATAATCATGAAATCAAATAATTAAATTCAAGCGTAAAGGGATTAATCAAATTATGCAATTGATTTTTCAATTGTATAGTTCAAATCAAAAAGATCA
>MU226309.1:2450474-2471808 GCA_018584345.1 Thuja plicata
TTAATGGATAAATGTATAGATTAGATTTGTGGCTTGAATAGTGGCGTTAGGGAACTTGAGAGGACTTAGATTAGTTTGTAACATTTATTTAAAAAAAAAAAATATTAGTTAGTTGGCTTGTCCTCCTGTGTTCCCTGGCGGGGCGTGACAAGGGAGGTGGGTGAGGAGATGGAGATGGAGATGATCTTGGGCCAAGTGGTGATGGTGGTATAGTTAGGACTAGGGGTGGGCATGGGATTGGTAGGCGAGTTGGGTTGAATTATTTGCTTGAGGTGGAGGAGGGGTTAGAGGAGGATGCACCTCAGCTAGTTAGGAGAGTGTACCTCAGCTAGTTAGGAGAGTGCAACAACACATAGGTGTTTTTTTGGCAGAGAGTTGAGGAGAGGGTAGTTGTGGAGATGGAGATTGAGAAGGTAGGGTCTAGCTCTTCCACTGGTAGTATCAGTATTGTTAGTAGTACTAGCAGGAGTGAGAGTAGTGAGGAGGACTCTTGGGTAGTGCAGGGAACTGGGGAGAAGGTATTGGGTGATTGTGGAGAGGAGGGTGATATGGACATGGCCATGGGTGGTATGGATGATGATCTATTAAAGATGGAGAGATTGAACTAGGAGATAGCCGATTTGCGGGCTAGACTTATAGCTAAAAAGGCATAGGCTACTTCTTTGGAGAGTAGGGTCATTGCTACAGACGCCAGGGCTAATGTGGTAGAGGCCAGGGAGAGACTGGCTTGGGAAGATGTGAGAGCTTACTTGGACAACCTACAAGACCTTTCATTAAGGGATGCCCATGATCAGCTCAGAATATTGGGTCGTGTGGCCAGGAGGGAGATTAAGTACTGGCGCCAACATTATGAGGTGGTTGTTCCTTCTGCACAGCAAGTGCCTAGTTTTATTGATTTGTAGGTATCAAGTAGATTACAGAGGTACTAGAGCATTTGTGTGGTCTTAGATCCTTTAAAAAAGCTGAGGCCTAGACTTTATATGCCACCACCCTCCACTTGACGACAAGGGTGGGGGTAGCACCTGTTGATTCTGTGTTACTGATCCATTTTGTATCTTGTTGTACCATTTGTGTAGTGATGTTCACTAATATATTTTGATGATGTACTAATGATTTGTATCCCTGACACACTAGTATTTATAGACATTTATGTTGACCACCTTCTTTTGTCAGACTTGCAACCATTCATTGTACTCAGATATTGAGATCTCTATATGAGATGTAGTTTGTGATTCTATATGATGTGCAACATTTTACTTTCTATATGTATGGTTCTACATGATGATTCTTTATGAAGAAATGTATGTGATGATAATCTAAAATGCAAACTCTTAGATGTATGATTTACTTTCCTATGATACTAACATATGCATGCAGGATGGTTTTGTATGAAATGCATGTTATATGATGATGTTTTATGGATGCATTTTATTATAATTTCTATGTATGCACATGCTTTGTTTTCTTATCCAAATAAATGAATGAATGCAATCTACTATGCACAAAATATCTTAGTAGTGCATATGTTCATTAGAAGAAAGATAGTGGGATATCATGTCTGGAATTGATTGGTAGATTTGGACTAATAGATAGGATGTGTGACCCAAGTCGGTGCCAAGTTTTCCAATTTTTGTTCATCATTGCACCTTATTATGAAAATGGAATAGAATATAATGCACCCAGATATGCTCATCTAGATACTGCTATGATCTCTGATAACCAGAAGGAGTAGAGAGTTTGAATGGAAAGAGAACCAAATGCACCTAGATATTGACCATCTGGATACCGCTATGATCTCTGATTTTGAAAAGGAAGAGAACCAAATGCACCTAGATATTGACCATTTGGATACCACTATGATATCTGAACAATCCAAAATAAATAAAATAAAAACCAAGATATAAATCCAATGCACCCAGATACAAACCATCTGGATACCGCTATGATTCTATTATTAGTAACAAGAAGATAACAGAAAAGGATTGTCCAATTATTTTCTAGGGTTAAGCTTAGGTCATGGAACTGTGCGGCTACCAAATAGGTGACAGCTCCTACCGCATTTATCCTAAATCATCATTGGCCCATAATCAAAATGAAACATTCCACAAAAAACAATCAAAGAAAATTAGATCATGATCCGTCATAGCTACTTCCATAACTTGGTGGTATCCTATAGTAGCGTAAGAACATAACTGCGAAAGATAGACTGACAAACGACTGACACGAATGACCTAGTCAATAGTTTATAGTTCCTTGTTTTTCTTGATTTTATAATGCTTGATTGTGTCTAGTTTCAAGAATGGATGACTCATTTAAGACTAATTTGTCTGGTTTTGAGTGTATTCATCACTGTGTATGACAATTGATTTGTTTTATTTGAAGATTGATCGATTGATTGATTTGATTTGAATAAAGATTGGATATTTGATAAAGCGGAGTCATATGACTCCATTGTTGATTTTTAAAGCTCATGATTTTGACCTTTAATTGATTGGCTTGAATTTTATTTCCGTTCACTTGTTGATAGATTAGATAGATAATAAAGTTGAGTCATATGAGTCCATTTCTGATTGGTGAAGCTCATGATTTTGACATTGATTGATTGGCTTGATCACCCTTTGTTTTGTTGATAATTGAGCTGGTTTTATTGCTTGATATTTTGTAATGTTTTATTATTTTACGATGATTAATTTTTTCAGAACATTTTGCTCTTTTTTTGGTTTTTGATGACTTTTAAAGAGTTTTCAGGGTTTTTTTAGGACTTTTAGAATTGCCCCCTAGTCTGGTGGCCCAATACAAACCTTGGGTAAGTGTTGATCCTCAGAGGGGATTTGTGCTTATGAAAATAAGCTTGGGTAGTCATTCTTGCATGCTAGGAGCATAAGTTTTGATCTTTGGAGTTCATTGATGATGAAGTGGGATTTGAACACTTGGCACCTATTTTCCAGGTTTTCACCAAGGTACCTGCCCAATAGTGCATGTTTGCCAGGTTTTCACTGAGAGAGAAATTCTGTTTCTCTTTACTTTTCTTATTTTTTTATTTTTATTTTGTCACCAAGGCGCCTGTTTGCCAAGTTTTCACCAAGGTAACCTTTTTGTATTTTTTGATTTTTTTGTATTTTCTGGATATGTAGATAAGTGCCTTTGACCTTGAGACCACAAGCGTAGAACCTCTTAAGGTGCATGTTGTTGATGTAACCTAGGAGATGATCTCCTTCTGGTGTTTCCATTTGGTATGCCGCACTGTTGCAAGATGTGACAATGACATTGGGCCCTAGCCAATTAGGCTCAAACTTTCCAAGTTTTACCCTTTCTACTTGGTTCTTTTGATTATCCAATAGTATGAGGTCTCCTACCTCAAAGGTGTATGGTCTAACATTCTTTTGATAGTTCCTTCTAAGGCAATTCTGGTAGCCTTGTAAGTGATTAAGTGCATTTTGTCTTCTCTCATCCAACATTTCTAGTTCATTGAGTCTTGCTACTCTGTAGTCTCATCTGAAATGATGTTTTTCAATGATATTCTCAGGGATGAGATTTCAACTTTGAGGGGTAGGACCACCTCTGATCCATATACTAGTGAGAAGGGATCGGCCCTTGTAGGTGTTCTCACACTAGTTCTATATACCCATAGTGAGGGAATGAGCTGTAAATGCATGTCTCGCCCTGATTCACTGACTAGTTTCTTTAAGATCTTCAGGATAGTTTTGTTTGTGGCTTCTGCTTGACCATTCCCTTGGGGATAGTAGAACAAAGAGAAACCTTGTTTTATGTGGAACTGTTCTCAAATATCTTCAACATATTGATTTTGAAGAGGTATACTGTGATCTGTGAGTATGGTTTGAGGAACTCCATATGGACATATGATGTTGTTTAGTATGAACATAGAGATCTGCTTACCAGTGATGTATGTGAGAGGAATGTCTTCCAGCCATTTAGTAAAGTACTATGTTGATGTAATGATGTACTTATTTCCATTAGATGAGGTTGGTGTAATCTTACCCACTAGGTCAAATCCCCATAGCCATGGAGAATTGATGGGATTAAGTTCTTGGGCTGGTGCATGAATGAGATCTTCATGAATCTGACATTTTCTACACCTTTTGTTGGCATTTGTCTCTACTATGGGCCAGTAGTATCCCATTACGATGATATTCTTAGCTAAGTTATTGCCATCTAAGTGGGCTCCACAAATTCCTTCATGTACCTCATACAAGGCTCTTTGGGATTCTATGGAAGTGAGACATCCTAAAAGCATTCCATCTAGACCTCTTCTATATAGAGTACTAGTGATAAGGGTGTACCTAGAGGCTTGGCAAACGAGGGACTTCTTTTGGTTCCTAGACAATTCAGGAGGTAGGACACTATTTTGGAGGTAATTATATTTGTCATGGTACCATTGGGTTTCAGGACCAACAAGGATGCACACTGACTCTGTGATTGGATCTTGATGTGCCGGTATCATTAGTTATTCTACCAAAAATTGGAATCTGGTCTCTTTTCCTGGCATGTCAATCAAGGATGCTATGGTAGTCATCACATCAGCTACCTTGTTTTGAACTCTTGGTACCTGCTTGAATATAATAAAATAGAACGAAACCCACAGCCTATCCATCAGCTCTCTATATGGGATCAATTTTTTTTGTCTTTTTTCATGTAGTCATTGTTTACTTGGTTGATGACCACTTGTGAATCTCCATAGAATTTTAGGTTCTTAATCCTTCATTGTATAGCTATCTTCACTCCGATGACTAGAGCTTCATACTCAGCAATATTGTTCATGCATGGAAAGTTGAGTCGAAAAGACTTAGGGATGACATCATTATTTGGAGTAATGAGCACTATACCTGCTCCTGCACCATGGTTTGTGCATGACCCGTCAAATAATAGTTGCCAAAGTTCTACTATTGGTTGTACTGTGAGAATGGACTCGTCTGGAAAGTCAAACACTATAGGTTGATGGTCTTGTATGGGTGACTCTGCTAGCTGGTCCATAATTACTTACCCTTTGATAGCTTTACTGTCCAAGTACTCTAAGTCAAATTCACTTAAGATCATCACCCATTTGGTGAGTCATTATGTTAGTGTTGCTTTGCTTAGTAAGTACTTCAAGGGACCAATTTGTGCTATCACCTTTGTTTGATGGCTCAACATGTAATGTCTTAACTTATGGGAAGAAAAGACTAGTACGAGGCATGATTTTTCAATTGGTGAGTAGCTAAGCTCGTAGCCCACCAAAGTTCTGCTGAGGTAGTAGACAACTCTTTCCTTGCCTTGATCATCATGTTGTGCTAGGAGAACTCCTAGTCCTGACTTAGTTGCCGAGATATACAAAAGTAGTGGCCTCCCTTGAATGGGTGGAACCAATATGGGAGACTTCAATGGATATTCTTTGAATGTTTGGAATGCTTTCTTGCATTGTTCTATCCATATGAAGGTCACATCCTTGTGTAGTAGATGTTGGAATGTATGGTACTTGTCTGCTAGTTGGGCAATGAAATGCCTTATGGATTGAATTATACCTTGTAAACCCCTTAGTTTCCTTAGATTGGTCGGTGGTGGCATGTCAAGGATGGCCTTGACCTTTTCTGGGTCTACTTTAATGCCTCAATGTGACATAATGAATCCCAAAAGATTTCCAGCGGTAACCCCAAATGCACACTTTTTTGGGTTTAGTCTGACCTTGTATGCTTGAATTCAATCAAAGATTGGTCCCAATACTTTTAGGTGGGTCTCCCTAAGCATTGAATTGGCTAATATGTCATCGACGTCTTCCATGGTTTTATGAATTAGATCATGGAAGATTGTGGTCATAGTCATTTGATATGTTGCTCCTAAAATTTTTAATCCAAATGGCATTACATTCTAGTAGTACATGCCCTAGGCACATGTAAATGAGGGCTTTTGTTGGTCCTCTGGTGCAATCCTTATTTGGTTATATCTCGAGAAGCCATCCATGAGTGATAGCATCTGTTATCCTTCTGTGAGATCAACTATCATGTCAATATTCGGTAAAGGAAATTCATCCTTGGGACAAGCTTTGTTTAGATCTCTAAAATTCGTGCAAATGCGGATCTGGCAATTGTGCTTTGTTACTAGCACTAGATTAGAGATCCAATCTACATATACAATTGGTCATATAAATCCTCCATGTAGGAGTTTCTTTAACTCCTCTTTGACAAGTAATGTGACATGTGGATGCATCTTTCTTAGCTTTTGCTTGACGGGTTTGGCATTTAGTAACAACGGTAGATGATGTAACACTAGCTTCGGATCTAGGTCTACCATGTCAAAGTAGGACCATGCAAAGTTGACTTGTCTTTCCTTGAAGAATCTAATGAACTTCTCTCATTTTTCTGATGTGGGTGAATTTTCCAAATAGATATTTTTGGGGTTCAATTCATCACCTAGGTTGACTTCTTCTATTTCGTCAGCTAGTAATTTTGAATTTTCCTCTGTTAAGGGGAGGAGTTCCTGCTTTCCATCCTCTAGCATCTCAAAGAGATTTTCACTAGAAGATACGTCTTTTATTTTTTTTTCTCATTTTTTGAGTCAGAAAGTGCCTTGCGGTTTTCACTTATTGACTGTTCTTTTTTCTTTTTCTTTTTCTTTTTTGACTGGAAAGAGGAGCTTCCTCCCCAAAATAGACAGATTTGTCAAGGTCAATAGAGAAACCTACTTTGTGGTCCCCTGATGGAATGCCTTCTTTGAGTCCCATGAAGTCTATGATGGCTTCATCATTCTCAAAGAGATCTATACTAGGTTGTCCTTGTTGATCCCACTCTATTAGTTTAGGGTGTACTAGACAAAGGTTGTCATGGGGAGATGACTTTGTTTGGGTAAATGAGACTACAGTGATAGTGCCGATGAACCTGGAATGTGATATGGACACACCACCTAAGGAATTGGTATTGATGTTTTTATTGATACATGGATAGTCCTCTATGGTCATTTTTTTTGAACATATCTTCAAGGTGTATAGTGTTGACTGGACGAGGGGAATAGTCTGGGATGGTTGGTTCAGAATTGTGGAGGGATCTCCACTAGTACTCATGGGAATTGGTCACACTAGAACACTTGTTGGATGTCTCACTTTCCTCGTCATCTTGGATAGATTGGTTAAGGTTTAATTAGGAATAAGAGGTTTCCACTTGTGATGGCAATAATTGTTGGAGTATATTGTTGATTAATGCATGTTCCAGGTTTTCCCCCTGGTGTAACTCTGCAACTTGTTCTTCATCAATGGGTATGTCTCAGGTGGTAATACTAGTTTTTTTCCCATAGCCTAACTTTGTCTTGTTTCTCTAGGTTGGTAGTAAAGACAGATTCATTAGACCTTAATGTCTTTCCCCCAGACAAGTTGTACCATCATACCCAAACTTTTGCAACATTGTGAAGTTGGCTCCATATGTTGATACGGGTATGTGCGCTTGCAGTGTTTCTTTTGGGTCTTGATATAAACAAGTGTTTATATCCAGATTGAAAGGGTTCTCTTCTACAATTTCCCCCCATTTGACAAATGTGGTTGGTGGACACCTAAAGAGAACTGGTTCCAGAGTTTCCAATGTTGTCACTGGTTGAGGCATGTCGTATGACCTTGGAATTTGAGGTATGTTAGTTATGGTAAAAGCTTCCTCATAGCTATACTCACCGCATCCTTCATCTATAATGGATATCTTCCCTACCCTTCTTTTTATATCCTTGGGAATAGAATTTGAGGTGGAAGGAATGCTTACCTCTTTATTTGAAGGTACTTGATTGTCAGTATTGCTTCTAAAGGTGTTGTAGTATTGGAACGGGTTTGTATCTCCTTTAATGATTATTTATGCCCCTAGTATGGGAACTTGATACACTGATGATATGTGGAGGGTGCATCTTTCATCTCATGGATCCATGGTGTTCCCAGCAATATGTTATATCCCAAATCCAGGTCTAGGATTTGGAATAGGGTATTCTTAATAGCTGGGCCTATTCTGACCGGTAGTATGAGGATACCTTTTGAAGGCCTTTCTTCCTTGTCATAGGCCCCAATATTGATTCTCCTTATGACATCAATGCTAGATTCAAAATATCCCAATGTTTTGATTACTTTCAAAGTACATATGTTTAACCCGTCTCCACCATCATGAGGACCCTACGGATCATGTGTTTGTGAACTTGGATAAGAAGGTGCAAGGGATCATTATGTAGAGGCTTGTGTGGTGACACATCATGGTCTATAAAGGTTGTATGCTTGTTGGAAGTGATATAGTTCACCATGGTTTTGAATTTCTCTGGTGTTATTTCCCTTGGGATAGCTGCATTTTGGAGTGCTTGGTTGAGAGCTTGTTTGTACTGCAAGCATATGCGCAAAAGTTTGAACATAGATATCTGGGAAGGTGTGCACTTGAGCTTATCCACAAGACTAGTTTTTGGATCAAAGGTTTTTGGAGGATTAGCTAGTATAGTTGATGTGGATGGTTCTCCTTGCAAGACAACTTTGGAATGACATGTGGTGACAACACATTTGGCATTCGGATCTCTGATAGTAATAGTAGCCACATGGCTATCTGAAGGATTGATGCAATTGATGGTGTTATCAGCATTAGCATAAGTGTAATTTACTTGTTTTCTCTATCCACTAGACCATGATAATTTCCCTTTATTGTGATCATGGAATGTGTTGTTGAAGATCGTGTGATCAGTTGTGCCCTTAGATTGGGCATTTATGACATCGATAACCCCTGTGTTGACCAGATCTTGAATGGAATTTTTCAATCAATAGAAGTTGGGTGCCTTGTTTCCTTTTACCTGATGAAATTTTCAAAAGTCTTTATCATTCCACCACTTTGGTTTTACAGCACCATGTTCGTATTCTTTGATTTCAGTCAGAGTGATAGTATTGGATTGCATCAACTTTCTTAAGGGTGACTCTGTCGACTCCCTTAATGGTGTGTAGTCTCATTTATGAAACATAAACCTCTATGGGCATTGTGCATTGGGTTGTTTAATGGACACAACCACTTCTTGCACAATGGGTGTTTGATTTTGAGAGTTCCCTTGCTGAGTATTCACCATGGGTTTCTGATTAGTCATTGGTGCTCCTTGTAGTGAAACCTTGGGTTGAGCATAGTTTAATATTTTTACACCAATGACACCATCATTAGTGACATTCTTGTTCTTGGTCCACTATTTGGATTTATCCATTGTAGTTTTGTTCATATTGTATGGGTAGGGTCTGTAAGGATACCTCTTTTGACTAGGTTTTTCTCATAGCAAACTCCTTGTTTGATGAGTTTCTTGAAGTTAGGAGCAAGTTGTAATTTTTTGGTAAATGAGATATCTGGTATCAGATTGTCAATGAACATGAATATGAGGTCTTTCTTGGGCATGTCATACCTTATTCTATTTGTAGTGTTCCTCCACCTTTGTAGGAATTTCACAAAGGGTTCTCCATTTTTCTATTTAATGTCACAGAGGTCCTTGATGCTGACCTTGTGTTCGGTGTTATGATGGAAGTGAGAAATGAATTTTTTGGCCAATTCTCTGCAAGACAAGATGCTATGGGGTAGGTGTGAGAACCATTCCATTATTGGTCTGGCTAGACTCTATGGAAACAATTGCATTAGGTATGTCCCGTCATGTGAAACCTCAATGCAGTTGGCAAAGAACTCTATGATATGTTCTACAAGGTTGGTGTTGCCCCTATATTTGTCAAACTTGGGTACCAAGAAATGGGTGGGAAATAGAGACATGTGTAATGAATGATCAAAGGGGTATGGGTACAAATTGTCTGTGGTGTAGGACTTGGTTTTACCCTGATTCTACATGTCCATCATTTGGGTTTGTAGACTTTGCACTTTTTGTATCAACATGTATGTCTGAGATTGAGGAACATTTGCGGCATTGAATCTTTGTGTCTTGTTAGGTATGAGGCTTTGCCTCTATGTTCCTTGAGTTGGGACATATGATCTAGTCCTTGAGACTCTATATTGGTTCCCCAGTGTGCGATTCTAAGTCTAGGACATTTGGTTGGTCCAAGATTGATTTTTTTGTGGTCATTGTTGGGGTTATTGTTTTTGTGGTTGGGGTTGTTGTGATCCTTGTAGAAGCAAAGGTGTAGCCTTGCATGGACATTGACTGAATGTTGGACCCACATAGATTGATCTCTGTGGGAGAGAGGTATTGAGCCCAAGGCTAGCAGGGATAGACTATAGTATCAGAATAGTCACAAAAGGGTTGCTTCTTGTTTACGGAATTGATGACATAGCATGAGTGCTTGATGTAAAAGGTCACAAGGTCGAGGCTTGAGATACACTAGTGACCATAAGTGCACTTAGTTGGGAGTCTATCATGCTTTGTGTGGATGAGGTACTAGCTTGATTTGCAGAGCTAGTTTGATTTGACACAGTCTGTGTTGATGTCATTGTTGTCAATGATGGAAAGACTTGGGATATCACAGGTTTCATTTGAGAGGGTCGAGTTGTGTTTTTATTTGTGAGGGGGTTCTTGGGCCATATTGTTTACACATTAAATTCAGCGGGGAGTTTGACTCCCTTCTTAATCAACATGCCTAAGAATCTTTTGTGATTTCTCTCTACAACAATGTCAACTACTTGTGTTGAATAGGCATCTTGCTCTATGTCTTTGAGCTCCTCCTCTGTGACATCTTGGAACAATGTTGGTCTATAGGGATTCTGAATGTAAAGAGTAGGACTAGTGTTTCTGAAAGGGTCATCCTCTCGCTCTTGTTCCCACAGGGGAAATTGGTTGATATAGGACTCACCGGGTTGTGTCCTACCCTTCGACCTAGTGTAAGGTCCTCCATAGGGTGTGTGAGACATAATGTTATCCATATTTTTTACTAAAATGAGTGATATAAAGCAAACAAAAGAAGGATAACCTTTCTAGGAGAATATGAGTTATGTTTGACAAGGGTAATTCTAGGGATAGATTTTGACTTCTCTTGATCTCAAAAGACTTGGTGATGTAAGAATAGGATTCTTGACTATTTCCTTGGGACAAAGTCACTGATATAGATTTGATGATTTTTGAGATAACGGGATCAGGATAATTGAGTGTGAACTTTTGAACTAACAATGTTTAGACAATAATTGTGCTTTCATAGAATGGATGATATTTAATGTTTAGAGATTCACACAATATTCTTCACTTTTTTCTGGGACGTAGACACTGATCTTTTCACACAAAATGGAGAATCTTTCCAAGGTTTTCAGGTAAAAACAAATGTTTAGAGTTCCTGCTAAAGTGTGGCAAACTTCCACCGACTGCGGAAAAGTGATAGGTCAACTGTGGTAAATAATCACTGATTGTGGTAATGAAATTCTCAAGTGTGGAAATAAAAGGTTTGATTGTGGTACAATTTTGTTAATTGTGGAAAGATGCGGACAATTGCAGAAAAAGGAGACAGTTTGAAAAAGATCTCAAATTTGGTGCATCTGTCTGATAAAAATTGACCTTTAGAACAAGGATTTTGATTGCAAAACAGGTTTGATGTTGACACCCTAGACTTGAACATGTTGGACTCATTTTGACATTTTTTGATGTTGGTTTTGCCTTTTTTGGAAAATCATCATAGAACAAGCACAATAAATAATGTGTTTTGTAATCTAGCACAGTTTTTGAGACAAGGACAAATAGATTAATCTACGTAAAATTTGGCTTCAAGATACAATATTATAGGCCCAATACTTGAATTTTCTTAGCTCACACAACAATTGTCACACTACTAGGACATGAAGGTCCATGATGTAGGTGCCCTTGTTTTTTCTATTGCTAGATATTGTTGCCATGCTCGTGAAGATCTCTTTCACTACCACAATATCCTGGAACACATATGTTGGGAATCTTGTGGGGAAATTTTGCAACCCCTTGAACTATAATAAGGTATTTGTTCGAAAATGAATCAGGTAGGTCTCAATTTAACAAGGTTGTAGTAGGGTTTGTGACATCTATCCAACCAGTTTGTACATCTGTGACTCACTTAAGAGCCTAATAGACCATGCTGGATACTTAGGGATATTCATCTGATCCAGGCTATCATCAACACACCTCGCCCAAGCTTGGCTAGATATAAAATGGAACTTTGGTTCACATCTTGTTTATATACTGATCAGAAGGATTACCAGTTTAAGGTCATTCTTTGAGGAAGAAGTACATTCCCCAGACATGCCTTTCTAAAAAGTATAATTTTTTTTAATCTAACAAATTTGTGCAAGTGCACCAATGACCCAAGATACAAGATTAATCGATTAAACACCAAAATTACAAGCGTGAACTAAGTTAATCACCCATACAAGCACAAGTGTTTAATTTTAAACACCAAAGTAGGTGATGATTTACGTGTTTGATTTTAATGCACCAAATTTAAAGATTGTTTGCCTTTGTTCAATTATTAACCACCATGTCAATTTTAAGCACCAAATTGGAAAATTTGGGTTCAAGATGTTTGCATGCAATATTTGTTTTAAGCACCAAAAACACAAATGAATGAATATTAGGTTACTTTGTTAACTGTTTCCTCGCCACAAGCTGTCAAAAAATGATTAGTACCAAAATCTTCTAATTAACAATTGAAGAATATCCAACAACTCTGGGATTGTTAAGACTATTAAGGATAATGGTAACCTTGTACTTAGCTGTGAAACATTTGATAGAATCAAGATACCTGTTGTAAGCTTCACTTTGATCTTCTGCTATGATTACCAAGATGGATCTTTGTTGCGTGAGGTAGTTAGAAATTATTCTTATGGTAGCTCTTAGTGATCTAGCACCCGAGATGCATCTGATTATCCTCTTGGCCATTAGTCATTTTCTCAATATTGCACAAAAACCAAGAAAAACAATCAAATTTTAGGAGAAAAACAGTGAATTTGAATCAAATATGCAATGATTTTGTTAATTGTGGTACAGTGTTGGAGATTGCAGAAAAATTCTATCAAATACGGAAAAGTTTTCTCAATTGCGGTAAAATAATTTCAGTTGCGGAAAGATGTTGGTGATTAAGGCACATATTGGTCAATTGCAGTAAACTTCTCTCAATTGTGATTGGTCAATTACGACACAGTGCAAAAAATAGAGAGTTGAATAAAGACAAAAGATTTTTGAAACCCTCAAACTGATTGTGGCATTAAACTAGTCGATTGTGGCAATTTTTTGTCAATTGCATAAAAATACTAGCAATTGTGAAATTACAATGATATCAAAAAAAAACTACAGTCATACGGTTGATGCCAGAGAGTCTTGTATGTCTTCTACAAGTAATATTTGGGTTGTTTGATTCACGTCAGGTTCACCAAAATGTGTAGTCTCAATCTTGTTCCAAGCTCAAATTAACAAGAGGTTAGTAGCACTGATTTGCAATGTGGGAAATCAATCAATTACTACTGAGAATGAAACTGTGAACAATAAAATAACAAGCAATCAAGGAAGAATACAAATAAATGAAAACCAACAAAGCTTGAATCTTCTATTATCTCTCTCTACTTCTTCTGAAACATTGTGTGTTTGGTGCTCAGTATTGGTATCGACAGTGTCTATGACTTGGGAGCATCGAGAATATGATATTTATTTTGATTGCAAGAATGCTTCAAATGCCTCTAGCAATAATCTTGCAGAGTAAGGGTGTATGAAAGCTTGAAATCCTGGATCCTTAAAATGGTTCTGAAGGGTTGATTATATAGAATGTGGAAATGATATGAACGGTTGAGATTAATCCCAGATATTAGAGGATGAATGGTTGAGATCAAAGGGAACTGGAGAAGCAATCAGTAAACTCCACCTCTTCAACTAGGAGAGAAGAGGTGATGTTTTAGTTAACTAAGGAGCAACAAGTAAACTCCACCTCTTCAACTTGGAGAGAAGAGATAATGTTTTAGTTTAACTAAGGATCAACTACTAAACTCCACCTCTTCAACTTGGAGAGAAGAGATAAAGTTTGGTTAACTAAGAAGCAACTAGTAAACTCCACCTCTTCAACTTGGAGAGAAGAAGTAATGTTTAGTTAACTGAAAAGTTGATCATCTGTTATCTTTTTGAACTTGAGATTGGATTTAATTGAATATTTAATTCATTTTTGTAATTAAAGTATTCAACATGTGAGATAATTGAATTCTTTTTAGATTTAGAATTGAATTAATGAATGAAATGGAATTAATTTAATTAATAAGTTTAAATATTTAAGTTTAAACTTAATTAATTAATGAAGATTAATCAATTAAAGTTAAGTAATTAAATAAAATTAATTATTTAATTAATTTTGGGGATATGATTACAAGATTTGGGGAATAAATTTAGAAGAAAATAGATGATTAATTAACGACTATAAAACTACTAATTAATAGATGAAAATTGGTGTTTTTAATGTAAGGTCGCAAGTTTGTCCATTTTAGGGTGTCTACACTTACAACCCCTAAGATGTATAAAGAGGGGTATTTAAGGGTCTTAAGGCGCCATAGGGGGTCTTAGGACCTATTAATGTGTCCTATAACCCCTTATGACCCCTTAGTGCACCTTAAAACCCCTTACTATTAGGATTAGGATCACTGANCGGGGGGGGGGGTGAATCAGTGATCTATCTCTTAATACATTTTCTTCTTATCTTGAATCTTAACTTTAATGCTTAAGTGCTGAACTGAATATCAATGCAAGTAAGATAAACATACACAACTCATAACACCAAATATGATTATGGGGAAACCCAATGCAGGTAAAAACCTCGGTGGGAATTAGTACCCACAAATATTATGTACTAGTTTCTTATGATCCTTTATTAGAAGATCCTTAACCTTTTTAGGAGTTGTCTTTACAATACATGAAGTATAGTGACCTTGTTAATGTTCATACCCTGTTAGGAGTCTTTTACAATAACCCTATTAGGGGTGGTGGAATCAATGTCCAAGGACTCACTATCCAAGGACTCACTGTCCAAGAGCACACTGCTCAAATGGTGAAGGCTACAACCTACTGGATCTTTGATACACATTGTATCTGCAAGGTGAATTGCTGCTGTGACACTGCTTGTTAGATCAGTTCCTTTTGTGTGTTGATGATTTAACCTATTGTAAAGCACTATAAAAATATTAACTACACTCTGAAAGATTCTACTTCAATATCTATATCATCAACATATGATAGATATAGCTTTGTTGCTTTAACACTCTGCTCTGGCTTTCGCAACTTTTTTGATCACAAATGACCTTCTATAAGTACTTCCTCAAAAGAAACGAACATGTAAGCTTTAGGAAACCTTTTAACATATATCTTGATCAATTAAATAAGCATGCAACCCTTCATTAAGTCAGCACAACATTAGTTACAACTATTTTACTCAAACCGAACAGACGCATCTCTTCACACAGTCCGCTCCACCAAATTAGCTCTAACTTCTTTATCTGGATGAATCAAGTCATGTGACTTTAACCAAATATGATTAGATCACTAAAAATAACTTTATCCAAAGATGAAAGTCTTGAGGATATGTGCAAATTCTGTACCAAAACAATCTCCGTCGGCTCTTTCCATGATCTATGTCCTGTTTTGGCATTCACTGGTTGTACCTCTTCAACTGGTTGTATCTTCTTCATACTTTCAGATCTGATCATGATATCTTAGAATTATCATGTAAATATACTCATAAGCTTATCTTCCAAGGAACATAGCATTTTAATAACAAATGAACACACGCTAATCAAAACTATAATAGTCTGTTCCTTGCCCTGTCCTGTTCTGCCCTTTACTGTCTCAGTCACTTCATCTTGCTATAACTTCTTCATAATTGAAAATATGATCATGCTCTCTTATACTTAGCATGAATACATAATTAAAAGCTTATCTTCAAAGGCACATGTCCTAACTCAGTTGTATGCACGTGCACTGATGCTCTATTCTTCTGGTACTCTGCTAACTGTCCAGTCTTCTGTACTTAGCCAATTTTTGATCTTCTGATAATGTGTGTTGACTCCAAAAATTCATATGAATTTATTTCCATAATGAAAACACTAAATAGAGTTATATAAAACACTATAGTCAACTTTCCAACAATCTCCCCCTTTGTCATTAATGGCAACAAAGGAATATGGCGAATTTACTATCTGCACTCTTATACAAAAACTCTCTATCTGATATCTCCCTCTTATCATATACCAGACTCCATATTCTTCATACTCTACTCCCCATTTTAAATTAATGACAAAGGTTCTCAAAAAAACTTCTATGTACTTACTTAGCATACACATCTGGATATGTAATCTGCAACTTCTGGATCTCTTTCTCCCAAAATGCAATAATTTGTAGATGGGCGCATAATGCATATTGTAGCTTCTCCATCTTCTCCAAGTCTATGCTAGGAACTTTATCATATGAAATACTCCATATTATATACATTACTTTACTCCCCCTTTGATATTATCTTCTTTTTATTTTGCTGCAAAACTCTTTCAAGGATGCTTGACCAGCCTCGAGTGAACTAAGACCAAGTGTAAAGTTTCTAACCAATTCACTGAGCCTCTTCTTCATATACTTCTCTTCTGCAATATCTGATCTATTTTTCATGAATCCCTTAGATTTTATACTTACCCTTACTTATTTACTCTCCATGAGTCTAAGTCTATTATGGGTGTCAAACTTGACAACAATGATGATGAACTGCCAATCACTTTAGTCTTCTCTTCTTCTGCTTCCTTTTCTGTGATATCTTAAATCAATAGATCTTCTTGCTGATATAAATAATTTTAACAAATGTTTCTTCAAACTTGTCTAGATAAATATCCATTTCTTCCATTGATACAAATGTATCCACCATGTCCTTGGCCATGGGCGCATAATCCAGTGGACCTGTCATAATAGTTTTATCCGCTCCTTCACATGATATTCCAAATTGTATCTTCAATCAATTCTGCTCTTACGTGAACACTCTTTTGTTGTATTCACACTTTGATGATCAATAATAAGTATGCGTTTCCAAGGATAACATCAGGTCGGTTCCAAAAAAAAAAAATCTCCAATGGCTATACTGATACTCTCACATAGAACACTGCTCAACAAGATTTTGACCAATTCTGTTTCATGAAATTTATGCGCTGAAGCATACTGATAAACCGCTTCCAAGATGTTTCAAAGAGTTTCTTGATATCAATCTCTACTAAAGAATGTAATTGTGATGCTTTGCTTCTTGACTACAAGTGCTCCTTTCATTATCCAACCACTTACTCAATTGCTAACTAAGTTTTCAACAAATTTCTGAAATGACATGTCTGTGCTTGGGCTTCGTTTCAAACTCGAATGACTTTGCTTAACAAATAACGATTATAAATCTCCTTTCTTCACTGTTAAGAACAACTATAATGTATTAATAATACAACTAATAGGGCTTCCATGATCTCCAATCATTTATTCTGACTGCAAGTGAGGACTTGGTGATTGCAAAGTAGATTTCCGCCATTAATACTTGCCGCGTAGACACAGGAAGCAACTGTAACTTCCGTTCTTGTTCCTGATAACAATTTAGATCATGTGCTTTTCCATACAACACCATAATGTCACCAAACAATTATAATCTAAGGTGTATACTTAGATGGTGAGTATACCAGCCACGTAGGGGTTCTGAGCTAGAATAGCTCCCCCTAAGACCATGAGGGTCAACTATTCAGAAGTAGAAGGTGCGTCCACTAAGGATGCATCTGCTACCTTGTTCTCTTCATTATCCTTCTTTACTTCAACCCAGATCTTTCTCATATCTTTTATAGCTTTCATAAATTTGATTTCTCCTGCCTCATCCCATAATGAATCTTTTGAATTTTTAGGGCTTTCTTGTTTTTGCGCTCTAGATCTGCAATGCTTAGAGATGTGTCCAGATTTTCCACATGAGTGAAAAATGATAGGAGGTCTGGTGTTATTATTCATCATGCTGCACTACTTGGCTATGTGTCCATTGTAATTACATATCTAACATGTAATGTTCTGAGGGCTTCTAACATTTTGTTGAGGATAACTTCTTTGTCTTTGTCTTTGTTGATTCTGATTTCTTTGATTATTCTATTTCTTGTTCTTCTGACTTGTCTTACAATTCATATCTCTATGACCAAATTTATTGCATGAATAATAGTAACCATTGAAGGGTCTTACCTCTTTACAATTCCTTGCAATATGTCCATGCTTGTTATAGGCATAACAAGTACGATCAACTAGCTTGCATTCATCCTTAGGTGGTTCAACATTGTCTTTAGTCTGATTTCCAATCTCCTTAGTATCTGTGATGTCCTTTGGTACTTTCATTCTCTCTCGCATGGCATCAATCTAAATTTGTGCTTCATTGTATCCTATACCACTGGTATTTCCTCTAACCTTTTGAGCATGCAACTATGATTCTATCAGATCCTTGCTTGTGTGTAACTTGTCAATATGATTCTTTGCTGCAATCAATTCAGATTCCATCTTCTCTTTGTTGTTTCTTAGCTCCAAGATTTTCATGTTTGCTTGTCTCAGTTCTTCATCTAACTGCTTGTTTACTTTGACTTTATCATCATAGGTATCTTTATTGTTACATAGCTTTTCATCTAATTCTTCAATCTGATCCTTCAGAGACAAATTTTCTTCATTCAAAATTTTGACTACTTCTCCCAAATCATTTGAAGAACAATTCCTTAATTCTTTTTTCAGTTTCTTGATAAGTATTTGCATGCCATTAACTTTTCATTTAAGATCTTCATTTTCTTTTTCAGATGTGTGAAGTTCTTCAAGGGCTGCTTCAAGATTCTTTTTTAGGTGTTTCAATTCTACCTTGTCCATGATCTCCTCAAGTGGTTAAACTTATTTTTTTTTGACCAGATCTCTGATACCAATTGTTAGGATTAGGATCACTGAGAGGGGGGGTGAATCAATGATCTATCTATTAATACTTTTTCTTCTTATCTTGAATCTTAACTTTAATGCTTAAGTACTGACCTAAATATCAATGAAAGTAAGATAAAAATACACAAATAATAACACCAAATATGATTATGGGGAAACCCAATGCAGGTAAAAACCCCGGTGGGAATTAGTACCCAAAAATATTCTGTACTAGTTTCTTATGATCCTTTATTAGAAGATCCTTAACCTTGTTAGGAGTTGTCTTTACAATACATGAAGTATAGTGACCTTGTTAAGGGTTGGACCCTTTTAGGAGTCTTTTAAAATAACCCTATTAGGGGTGGTGGAATCACTATCCAAGAGCACACTGCTCAAATGGTGAAGGCTACAACCTTCTAGATCTTTGATACAAACTGTATCTGCAAGGTGAACTGCTGCCGTGACACTGCTTGTCTGATCAGTTCCTTTTGTGTGCTGATGCTTTAACCTGTTGTAAATAAATATAAAAATATTAACTACACTCTAAAATCTTCTACTTCAATATCTATATCATCAACATATGATAGATATAGCTTTGTTTCTTTAACACTCTGCTATGCTTTTCTTATCTCTGGCTTTCGCTACTTTTCCGATCACAAATGACCTTCTATAAGTACTTCCTCAAAAGACACGAACATGTAGGCTTTAGGAAACCTTTTAACATCTATCTTTATCAATTAAATAAGAACACAACCCTTCATTAAGTTGGTGCAACATCAGTTACAACTGTTTTACTCAAACCGAACAGATGCGTCTCTTCACATAGTCCGCTCCACCAAATTAGCTCTAACTTCTTTATCCGGATGAATCAAGTCATGAACCTTTAACCACATATGATTAGATGACTAAAAATAACTAATCCAAAGATGAAAGTTCTAAGGATATGTGCAACTTCTATACCAAAACAATCTCTATCGACTCTTTCCATGATCTCTGTCTTGTTCTGGCATTCACTGGCTGTACCTCTTCAACTGGTTGTACCTCTTCAACTGGCTATATCTTCTTCATACTTGTAGATCTGATGATGCTCTCTTAGACTTATAATTTATATATTCTCATAATCTATCTTCCAAGGCACATAGAATTTGAATAAAAAATGAACACACGCTAATCAAAACTATAATAGTTTATTCCTTGCTCTTTCCTATTCTGCCCTTTACTGTTTCGGTCACTTCATCTTGCTATAACTTCTTCATAACTTCTTCTTAGACTTAGCATGAATACATAATTACAAGCTTATCTTCAAAGGCACATGTCCTAACTCGGTCGTATGCATGTGCACTGATGCTCTGTTCTTCTGGTACTCTGCTAATTGTCCAGTCTTCTGTACTTAGTCAATTTCTGATCTTCTGATAATGTGTGATAACTCCAAAACTTCATATGACTTTGTCACCATAATGAAAACACTAAAGAGATTCATATAAACCACTATAGTCAACTTTCCAACACTTACCATATATCTTAGGGGTATTAAAGGGTCATAAGGGGTGCTAGGACACATTAATGTGTCTTAGAACACCTTAAGACCCCTTACGACTTCTTATCATACATTAGTGTATGGTAAGGGGTCTTAAGGGGTCCTAGGACACCATTATGTGTCCTAGGTCTCTTTAAAAACCCTTATGACACCTAAGATTTAGAGACAGGAGTCCTAAAGGGTACTAAAGAGTCATTAGGTGTCCTAGGACACATTAATGAATCCTAGGACCCCTTAAGACCCCTTGAGAACCCTTACGACCCCTTAGGACCCCTTACCATTAATTAGTGTATAGGAAAGGGCCCTAAGGGGTCTTAAGGGGTCCTAGGACACATCACTGTGTCCCAGGACCCCTTTACAACCCTTAAAATCCCTAAGATATAGAGAGAGGGATACTCGAAGTTCCTATGGGGTCATGAGAGGGATACTCGAAGTTCCCATGGGGTCATAAAGGGTAAAGGGTCCAAAAGGGTCATAAGGGTCTTAAGACACATTTATGTGTCACAAGACCCCTTAACAACCCTTATGATCCCTAAGATGTAGAGAGAAGGGTAATAAGGGGTCATAGGGTTCTTAGGACACCTTAATGTGTCATATGACCCCTTAGGACCCCTTAGAATACATTTTAGGGGTTCTAAAGGGTCCTAAGAGGTCAAAATGTGTCATGCCCCGCAAGGGAACTGGGGAAGAGAACAAAAATTCTCTTTATAAAAGAAAACCTAAGTAATGATTTATGAATTTTTTTGAATTTTTAAAAGAATTACATGAACAAAACATAGTTGAACTTAGATTCCTCCAAGGTTCCCTTCTTAATAAATGCAAAATTTATTTAAGACCATTTAGTGTACTACCAACTTGATTTACTTCTTAAGCAAACTACATCTCAACATTTGTAGATTCTTTATAAAGAAATACAAAGTACTTTCATTTCAATTTGCCATTTAAATCCATTTTTATTCCGAAGTATCCTTT
>MU226309.1:2474672-2496319 GCA_018584345.1 Thuja plicata
ATATAAGGTGAAATATACCACTATTATTAAAACATTTATTATTATTATTTCCATAGGCATTTTATTATTATGAATATTATAAAATAATATCATAGAATTCTTTATTATTATTGATATTAAAATCACATGATTTAAATCACATACTAACTCGTTCCTAATAAGATACGCTAGTACATGAGTATCTACTAATAAGGATAAATTACTAAATCATATGATAATTCACATTAATAATCTACTAACAAAATTGAACATACCATGAAGACAATTAGAGCTACCATACTCAAAACCTCATTCTCAAAGAATGAAAAAGACAAGAAACCAACTACAAGATCCACAAAACCAACAAACAAAGAGGACACAAAAATACATCATCCACACAAGGGACTGACTCAGGAACTCCCCACCTAAAGGTAAAAGGATCAGAGGCAGAGTTCCTTCCTGTGGAACCTGGTGATATCTCCATAACAACAACAATGATCAAGGATTTTGAGGGATTGCTCAGACCTATGAAGCCAGGTAGAGATGATACCCGGTACCTACACTCCTGTATCACCAAGAAGAGATACATGGATACATATGGATATACATACAAATCAGATATATGCAAGTGGATGACTAGGATCGATACATCGTGTGGACCTCACTAAGTGAGTAACTACGACTTTGTCCTGAGTCATGAAAACACATCAGACACATATTCATGAAACATAAAACATCATGATAATGGTTAGATTCAAATCCTTGGGTTAGATCCGCAAAACATATAAAAATAGATGGTTTTCTAATCTCATAAACATATAAATGATAACCATAAATGAGCATATCAATCATCTGATAAACATATCATCATCCACAAAGCATAAATGTAAATGTATAGTTCTAACCATCATAATAGAATGTCCAAATCAGAAAGTCCAAGTATCACCAGAGGAGAGGGTATTACAAAATGGGTTAATGTGTCCTAGGACCCCTTAAAACCTATTACGACCCCTTAGGACCCCTTACCATTCATTAGCATATGGGAAGGGGTCCTAAGGGGTCTCAAGGTGCACTAGGACACATTAATGAGTCCTAGGACCCCTTAACAACCCTTATGACCCCTCATATGAAGAGATAAAGGAGTTATATAGGGTAATAAATGGTCATAAGGGGTCCTAAGGGGTAATTAATGTGTCCTAAGACCCCTTATGACCCATTAAGGCCCCTTAGCATACATCTTAGGGGTCCTAAAGGGTCATAAGGGGTTTTAGGACACATTAATGTGTTCTAGGACCCCTAATGACCCCTTAGGACACCTTAAGACCCCTTACCATACATATGAGGGGTCCTAAAGTGTCATAATGGGTCATAAGGGGATCTAGGGCATATTAATGTGTCCTTAGATCCCTTAAGACCCCTTACCATATATTAATGTATGGTAACAGGTCATAAGGTGTCTAAGGACATATTAATGTATCTTAGAACCCCTTATGGCCCCTTAAGACACCTTATGACCCCTTACCATACATCTTAGGGGTCTTACAGGGTCTTGAGTGGTCATAAGGGGTTCTAAGACACATTAATGTGTACTAGAACACCTTAAAATCCCTTATGACCTTTTACTCTACATTAGTGTATGGTAAGGGGTCTCAAGGGGTCCTAGGACACAATTATGTGTCCTAGGTTTTGTTAACAACCCTTACGACACCTAATATTTAGAGAGAGGAGTCATAAAGGGTAATAAGGGGTCATTTGAGGTCCTAGGACACATTAATGTGTCAAAGGGCACCTTATCACCCCTTATCTCCCCTTACTCTACATATTAGGGGCGATAAAGGTGTTTAAGGGGTCATAAGGGGTCCTAAGACACATTAATGTGTCTTAGGACCACTTAACAAACCTTATGACCCCTAGGATGTAGATAGAGGGGTCCTAAAGGGTACTAAGGGGTCATAAGTTTTCCTAGGAAACTTTAATGTGTCCTAGGACCCCTTAGATCCCCTTACCATACATCTTAGGAGTCCTAAATGGTTCTAAGAGGTCATAACAGGTCCTAGGACCCCTTAAGACCCCTTACGACCCCTTACCATTCATTAGTGTATGGGAAGGGATCCTAAGGGGTCTTAAGGGCTCTTAGGACACATTAATTTGTCTTAGGACCCCTTATGACCTCTTTGGACCCTCTAGGACCCATCTCTCTACATCTTAGGGTTAGTAAGGGTTCTTAAGGGGTCCTTGGACACATTAACCCCTTAAAAACCCTTACAACCCCTAAGGTGTAGATAGAGGGTTCCTAGAGGGTCATAAGGGGTCCTAGGATACATTAATGTGTCTTAAGACCCCTTATGACCCCTTAGTACCCCTTACCATACAACTTAGGATTCCTAAATGGTCATAAGGGGTCCTAGGACACATTAATGTGTCTTATGACCCCTTATGACCCCTTAAGATGCCTTACGACCCCTTACCATATATCTTAGGGGTCCTAAAGGGTCCTAAGGTGTCATAAGGGGTTATAGGACACATTAATGTGTCATAGGACTCTTTAAGACCCCTTACGACCCTTTAGGACCCCTTACCATAAATTAGTGTATTGTAAGGGGTCTCAAGGGGTCGTATCACAGAATAATATGTCCTAGGACCCGTTAACAACCCTCACGACACCTTATATATAGAGAGAGGGGTCCTAAAGGGTTAAAAGGGGTCATAAGGGATCCTAGGACACATTAATGTGTCCTAGGACCCCATATGACCTCTCTCTCTCTCTCTCTCTCTCTCTCTCTCTCTCCTAACATGGTTAAACATACATGTCAATTACCAAACTAACCATAGCATAAATAATATAATGATAAACTATCCTCAAATGATTGTGCACAAATCAAGGGCTTAAGGTTACAATCAATAGTCCATTGGGAATCATGATTAAGGTAATGTGTTGATTCCTAAAATTTTGCTAAGCCTGAAATTTCCTAAAAAATCCTCAAAATCTAGAATCTTTATCTTAACTCCTATGAATTTTAAACCACTCTCAAAAATCTTAAAATTATATACATAAAATGTAACTTAAGTATAAAATGTAACTTATAATTAAATATTACATTTTATGTATGCTCCTGTGCTGAAATTGGCCTGGCGAGGACTCTCTCTCTCTCTCTCTCTCTCTCTCTCTCAATCCATTTCATATTCTCACTATAGTGTGTATTCCCTTTAGGGTATACACCCTATGTAAAACATGACAAATTTGATATTGCATGAAATGCAACCTTTTTCAATATTTAGATTTGCATAGTGCATACTCCCTATAAGGCGTACACACTTTGAAATAATTTGGAATCCACCAAGCCTAAGGCTTAGATTTTCCTTGGAGATCTAACCCAAAGGCTTGGAGTATTCAAATAGGTATGAGACGTGTTTTCTAGCAAACATATAAAAAATTCACATTTTTCTTGTGTGCCCCACATCATGTTCACACGTGGATCAATAACGATAAAATTAGACAATGTAATATTGTAGATCTCTTTGTAAGTTATCTAGCCATATAATTTATTTTGAATTTTTATTATGTTAAGATTTGATTTTCAATTAGTTTTTACTAATTTCTAGGGGGAGCACATAGAAATTTCACATTTTCAGGATGTGTCCACTTAGAAAATTTGTGAAAAAATATATATTCATAAGACAAATAGAAGAAAAACCTAGGATAAACTACGTGGTGTTAGCCAACTTCTCACTAGAATGGTTGAAAATTTTCAAAAAAAGTCAACATTTTTGGGGGAGCACACCAGACACTACATTATGTTTTTTTTACAAAAAAACAAGATCACTTTTTTTGATCCCCCTTTTTAGGGCCTTAAACTCCACCATTTTGAAAAACAATTAGTAGTTTAGAAACTAGATTTAGAGTACTACAACTCTTGTTCTTGTCGTATCTTGAAATTTTAAGTCTAACTATCTTCAATTTCTTGTTGAAGTTTAGAGTTTGCTAATTTTAGAAGAAGGAAAAAAGTGGCATCTTATACCCTCTTTTTGGTCCCCCATATTTGTGCACTTACCCATAACTAAAAATAAACAAAAATGAATCATAAACCTAAGCTAAATCCAAACCCCAAACCAAATTAAACCCCACCTCTAGCCCTTAAAAACTTGAAACTTAGTTCCCTAACAATAAACAAAAGTAAACCCTAAACCTAAAGTGGAACAAATAGTAACATAAAACCCCTAAATCAAGCTCAAACCTAATCATAAAACTAATTGAACATCAAAGAAAATTAAACACTAACCCTAGCCCAAATTTTACCCTAAACTTACACTAGAACAAATTGAACCCTAACACAAATCCTATTTGAACACTCAAGTAAACTGAACCCTAACCCTAAGCCTAATCAAACAGTATAAGAAATTAAACCTAAAATTGTCAAATTTTTGTTGTTATATTAATCCAAACAAATAAATTGTACATAGAATCAAATCAAATCCTAACCATTTTAAAATATAACCTTAAATATTATTGAACTCAAACCTCAATCAATAAGCTTAAACATGATATCTGAAATTCTCCTCCAAGACGCGTTTTCCTATTCTACTTCTTCACATATTGGTCAAAAGATATACAATCAAAACATGATCCCCAACCAAAATGTCAATTGAACTACAACATTTATAAAAGAATAATCAAAATTTAACTCTAACTCTTATTAAATCTAAACTCAAATTTAACCATTATAAATCTAATAAAATAATAAACCACCTATAAGAACATATAATTAAACCCCGAGCCTACATGTAATTGAAAATTAAACAAAATGAAACTATAAAACAAACACTAAACTATTCAATATTACAACAACTTAAACCATTACCCCAATCGTAGACAAAATTGAACCCTAAGTCTAATGTAAAAACATATTGAATCCTAGTCCTTACACTAAATAAAATTAAAGCCAAACCCTAAAGGTAATTGAACATTAAACCAAACTGAATCCTAATCATAAAAAAAAATAGTGTATCACTAACAATAAATAAAAATAAAACCATAATTAAATCTATCTAAGTACTAAACCTTCTTTTTACCCCTAACTCTTACCCTCACCCTATCAGTAAACTAAATTTAACCTTAATCATTTAAACCTTATAAAATGTAATCCTACACCTACACTATATTGAACCCATAAATTAAAACAAATTGATAACCTAACACTAAAATAAATTAAACCCAAATCCTAAACAAAATCTAACGCTAACTATAAGACAACTAAACAGAAAGATAACTGAAAACCTATTTTAAAAATTAAACCAAATTATGCCTTAAAGATAAGAGTAAACCAAATAATAAACTAATACTAAAGAAAATTGAATTCTAATCATAACAAGAAAATAAATTGAATTATAACGTTAAACATAATTGAACATTAAACCAAATCGAACCCTATCCCTAATATTAAACCAATTTGAACTCTATAATAAAGAGAACCCCAACCCTCCACAAAAATAAACAAAAAAAAAATCAAATTATAATGCTAAAACACTCTAGAGCTCAAATCCTATGATTACTATATGACCACAAATTCAAATTAAATTTAGGAAATAAATTAGGCGCACTTAACGCCGCTTTTGGTGCCCCCAAACAGACTACCTTCCATGTTTAAAATTGGCATCGAAATAGGCATAAGTAATGCTGACTTTAGCATCCCAAGCATATTACATTTTTGGGTCAAAGTCGGCATCAATCATTGCATCGTTAAACACAAAAAAAACCCACTACGTTGCTAAGCATGAATATTTTTCAAATCCAAAAAAATTAAAAATTCTCACCCGCATTAAACTTCACGACATATGTTGGCCTGATTTTTTGTTTCGCTTATTTTTTGTTTGTTAGGTTTCTCTTGTTGATCTCTTAGTTTTCAGCTTGGTCACCCACTTTTTTTTTTTTCTAGATACATAGCATAGGATAGACGATGTTTATAGCATTTGGTCACCCAATTTAAACTATTTGGGAGACAGAGAGTACATAATAGATGAATAGAAATCAAACCCGTGATTTAGCTTTAAACATGAAAATCAGGTATGTTTTTCCTTTTGGTTCAATTTGAATCCATATAAATACATTTAGAGAGAATTTTTAGTAATATATTTCTATAAAAGGGATGCCACTTGGTATAGAATGGACGAGCTTCGATTGATTTGGGTTATTTTGGTGGTCTTTTTTTGCATTATTCATTCCATCGCAAGGTTTCAATGAATCACACTTTCTCATAGAATGTGCAGCTTATGACGATATTAGGGCTCATTGTGAAATCATCCAAATCATTATGAAATCATCTTCAAGGTTAAAAACATGTACAATTTATTTGAAGAAGACAAGATCAACCAAACTGCTAGTTTTTTGGTTAAAATTCATAATAGAAGATCGGAAAGGAGGTTGTGGTGTTTTGATCCCTTTGACCGTTTGGTCTCGTGGACCTTATTAAAATCATTAAAATTTTAGCATGAATTTTTTTTTCTTCTCTCTTGGTCCCTTAGACCCTTGGTCTCCTGGACATCATTAAAATTCCTTCTTTCATTCTTTCATTTATTTGTCAAGGTAAACATCGCTCATTAATCGCTCGTTTCTTTTAAATCACCCATTTTATTAATTTTTTTTATTGGTGGCTTGATTTCAAACCATAAAGTGGACAAAAAATTTCATACTTTGCAATGTGTACTTCATTAGCCTCCACAGAGTGGATGAAAACAATTTCACCTAGGTCACCTCAAAATGTCCAACAATAGAGGGAAGGAAGCAAACATTGGCCACAATGAGGTAGATTTGTAAATGTTTCCATTGTTTCTTTGGTTTTTAGTTTTTGGTTATTTATTTAGAAGAAATTTATTTATTATATGTATAGGGACATGAGACTAACAAATAAAAAGAGGCATTGGATTCCATATTGGGGGAAGAGGCACTAAACAAATTGGGTCGGGTGGACTTGACAATGCTTGCCAGATATATATAAAATGATCTAGTAAAGACCCTACAACATTCCAACCAAATCAAGCATGTCAAAGGGAATAAATTAATTCACAAACCAATCTTGGATCAAGCATAAGATCCATGAGGAATTCAATAATATTAAACTCTAAGAGTGTGGAATAGGGAACAATGACTTCCAATGTCCAAGCCACTCCTGGGACACATACTTCTTCCAACATGTCATGCTTTTCATCTTTCATTGGTATCTAAAATAGCAAGATAGAATACAATGTGGCTTCAGGGGAAGTCCGAATGACAGATGCTGGAAAAGCATTTGTGAATAGGTTGAAGGAAGCATGCCTTCAACGGTTCAAAGACCATCTAAATTTTCAATTCTCAAAGATACCCACAGACCTGCAAAAAAAGTTATCGAGGACATGAAGACTGAATTTGGCATAGGTTGGTCTATAAGGAAGATAAATTTATGAATGTCTCAAAATTGCAAGCGATTTTGGTGCAACCAAATAAAGAAGATAAAAAAAATCCCCTCCCGAGCTAAGGGTAAAAAAAAGGCCAATTGATATAAGTGTGAAATTATGGAAAGAACTTGTAAAAGCATATGAGAAGTTATAGGCACAGAGGAATTTAGATGAGGAGAGTACACAGGTATTTGAATTTTCTCATAAGATTATATAAAATTCATTAGATGATTCTTCAATCTTATTTGTGCAAAGTTAAACTGAATAAGTACATGTTTCAGGACAAGGCCTCAAAGGCTAGGCTTGTCAAACTTTGTGTAATGCATTACAGTGGCCAGAAAGGTTTACAAGCCTTGATCTGTACATTTGTAACTATATTTAATATGTTAAATGATATTTTTTAATTTCCTAAGAAAAATTTAATGATTGCATATTAATTAGTTTCACTAGTCAACTTGCCATATTTTGACAGGAGGAGAAATATGGCCGACATCCAACACAATTTGAAAAGAAAATGTTATAAAGAAAAAAGTGGACCAATTTTGTAATCTGGATGGAGAATGGGGTACCAATAGTTGACTTTCAATAGTTTATCTAGATATTGTTGTGTTAATATGTCAATTTGGATTTCTTTTGTTGATTTGTTTATTGATGCGTAGGATTATTTCTAAAGTGCTTCTCTGTTGGCCCTAGATCCCACTCAAGTGCCCCATTATTTCATGTTGAGGAAAAAAATAGTGTTTTCCTTAAAGGGCAGTGGGTGACATTCATTTCATATTTTCATCACATCTCTTAATTAATGACCATAGACTTTCAATGTCTCTTAAGTGTCCTTAGCTAAGTTATGAGTTGTGTTGTTTGAGTAATTTTTTTTTTAAGCAAAAGTGGGCAAGCCACTATATATATAGAAGCTGGTTCAAGAGCTCCTCCGGGAAAGAACCAACAAGAAAACCCAGAATCCTTGCTCAAATACATTGTTTATAATCAGAGATAAAGTAACCTCCCTATTACATTGGTCAAAATAACATACTATAGCATCAAATGTTGCCTATAATCAAAATAAAGCACTTTGGCTTAATACAAAGCATCAGTATCATTGATCGGTTGTCTCTAGTGATCAGTGTCATTTATACCCGGCGGTGCTTGTGTTGTCGGTCTTGTCTGTTGGCCGATGTCGGTATTTTTGTCATCGGTATCGTATGTCAGTGTCTTCAATGCCAGTAGTTTGTATCAGTTGCTGAAGCCATTGGTGTCAGAAGGGTGTTGTTTGAGTAATTAGTCACATGTTTATTTTATTTATCTTCTTTTTTCCCAAACATGGTATCTCAAGGAGTGTTTCCTTGGTATCTCAAAGAATGCTTCCTTGAATTCATGTTGTCATTCTAATAAGTGATCCACATGCATCTTTTCCATCCTTCCTCATGATGCTTCCATTATTTAACATATAAGAATATTTTGATGCATCTAAGTAGGCATCTTATAAATCTAACACATCACTGTAGAACTCCTTTTGCATTGAGGTCAAGTCATCATGGATTTCTAATGTGTATTGCATGAAAGCACTTATGCCATACCTTGCAACCTTGTAGTATTCCACTTCATGTTTCAAGTGCTCAATTTTCTTCTTATTCCCTTCCATTTCTAATGTAGAGGACTTATTCAGAAGACAAGCACATAATAAAAAACTCAACAAAGTCTCATAGGTGACTCCTCAAATGGGATTCTCTCATTATTCCCATTAGACATCCTAACAAAGGCTCCTATATCCAACCTTGTGCCTAACATGAAATGGTTCTCTGCAAAGATTATTGTTGTTTTAAGGATTTCATTGCATCCACATCAACCCAATCAAAGACCCTAAAAGGCCACTTCACAAGTTTTATTCACACTTCCTTCATACATGACACCTAGGCCTACTAGCCCTATTTGACTGGTTTTTGGGCTTTAATTCTTCAAACCCTATCATTATGTACAAAAAAGGACACTTTTTAATACCCTTTTCAAAGTTAAATGGCATATCTATAAACTCCCATATGTTGTTTTGGGACACCAAAGGAAAAATGGGTCTGCAACTAGTTTTGTGGGCACAATTAGTCCTATTTTCAAAAGAAAGTACTTGAAAACCATTGACAATTCCTTGACCAATAATACAAATATATTTCATTCAACACAAAAATAAATATTCTATTAGTTTCAAGTGCCTAAACCCCTCAAATTTCTTTTGACTCCAAATTTGTATTCATAGTCACACAAACAAGCCTATCACATTACAAATGCTAGCCCTAGGGCTTCTGTTTTATCTCCCCCAATTCCACCTCTTACTCTGCAAGAATTTGCATCTTCAAAGGGATCCCAATCACTACCATTCCACTGGGATTTTTATTTTTCATATGGTGGAATGGATTTTCACAAGCATTTTAATTTTCAAATCCTAGTTGGTGAGGGTTACAGACCCACCTTGAGAAAAATGGCAATAACTCCTTCAAATGTTAACGAAAAAAGTTCAAACCAATTGAATATCAAACTAGATTCTCCCCTCTTTCCACCAATGTGATTTTTAGGGTGTGATAGTACAGCACAGGTCTATACAATGCTTCATGTCTAATTCATCCCCAAAGAATTTATTAGCTGCACAAAAAATATAACAAGTAAGAGGTGGTATAGAATTTTGGATTTGTGCCCACTAGACAAGAATCAAAACTCATCATTTAATTGCACAAAGTAAGTGACAAAATGACCTAGTTTAAAATTGGACCTTCTTTGAGCAATGTATGTAGCAATGAGACTTAGGATTCTTGAAAATGATAAGCATCCTTCTCCCCATATAACTTATTAACTTGGGCCACTATGTTTTTGTAGTGAGCCCATGAGGTTGATGGAAGGGTACCATTTAGTGTTTGTAGAAGTTAATTTTTATCTGGATTATTTGAAAAACTAAGCTCCATTCGATATTGGTATTATGCTTTTTGGGTTGGGGGTTGCAGTGATGTAGTAGTGGTAGTGAAATATATATGTCTAAATATAATTATATCATAGCAATTCCTTGTGATTGAGGATTTAAGATGACTAAGGAGTGATGGAACAAGAAGAGGAGAACACTAGATTTTTAATTTCTAAAAGGTTAGAAAAGGTGTAAATGAGTAGTATGTTGGGGATTATTCTAGTAGGACAAGAAAACACCAACTGACAAGGCTTGGACAACCTTCTTCACTTTGAGCTGCAAAGGACTCGGGAGGGTATTCCTGTTAATATATAGAAGCACTAAGAGGGGGGTGAATTAGTGTAAATAGAAAATGTACTAATTCATCCAATAATCTGATAATGCTTTTAATCAACTTATATGTAATGAAACATGCAAGAGTAACTATGCAGTAGAAGTAAAATAATTGAAACAACCACAAAGTATAACTCATAACACCACTATTTTGATGTGGAAAACCTTGTGAGAGGGAGAAAACCATAGTACAATGAGACCTATTAGGATCTACCTTGCTAGAGGATTTAGAACTCCTTGTTAGAATTCACCCTATTAAATAATTTTAAATAAAAGACATGTTAAAGTCCACCTTGTTAATGGACCTTGCTAACCTATTAGAGTTAGCCTTGAGAAATGAACTCAAATCCTTGATATGGAATGACATTGCTTTCATGTAAGATCCAATTCAATCTATTGACTCTTGACACAATACTTTGCCTATGTCTATGATCGCAACCACCAAAAACACAATCAACAACCCTAAATCATTAATTTAGCTTTCCTTTATATAGCTATTTTTAATTCAGTTAAAACATTAAAAACAATCCACAAGATGACACAAAAATTTGACCTAACTCATGAAAATCCATGCCAATAAAACCTAATAAGTCAATAAAAAATGTAATACAATCATTTATTATAAAACACCAACAATAACATAACCACCTCGACCATCTGATCATCAAGAACCAATCAGTAACTCAACCAATTCATATAGAACACAACACCAAAATATTAGCTTACATAGAATATTCATTTAACTATTTTGGTTGTACATCTAAAGATCTCTGGACAAAAAAAGACTCTAGTAACAATCACACCTCCCAATGTGCTAGCAAACTTGATCGCTACACAAAACACTTATGTTATTGTCTTCTTGTTAACCAGTCAGAACACTTAGAAAAAATTGTTTCACCTATTCATCATGTCTATCAATAACAACAACCTATTCACCAAATATAATAGATTTAAGAAGCTTCCATCAATCAACTAATCTTCTAATATCCCTTTAAAAAAAATATCAACATCATGTTTCTTCATTTTCTTTACTTTGTATGTTTCCTATAATTCAATTCTACTAAACCATTCTATCCTATAGCATAAAATTTTTATCTTCCCTATGAACTCCATCCTCAACCTCCTCAATTAAAGGAAAACCAACCTATTGCAAATATTCAACCAAGAAGCATTATTTATAGTCATACCACCTTGTAAATATAGTTTACATTCCTATAATGTCTTTAATTACTTGTTCAGTAGAAACAAGTTCATCTATTGTCACCTCCTCTTGAGTAGAATTTATCGGTTCATGTTCTTTCATTTTCAACTGTTTCATCATGCACTTCCTGAGACTCGCCCACTAATATTATGCATACTCTACTTCTTGTCTTGAATCCAAGTCTTATTTCCTTAATTACAAGTTTTGCATCTACAATAGACAATTCAGGCTTCAGTAGGATCAATGCTTGTTCTATCATTTCTTTGTCTTTCTTTAGCTCATACCTCCATTTAGCATAAATATTATTATATAGTGATTGAGGTATCATCTTATGTAGTTTACTAGGTCCTCTACAAAAGTTATGCAAATTAAATACAATAGAATCTTCAATCTTTTGCTTGTCTGCATCATAAAATTTCTCATAGAATATTTTTGCCTCACTGAGTACACTGCTACAATCTCTTATGCTATTAGTTATGCAGTCAATAGTCAAAATTATCAAATTCTTAGGTTCAACTGAATTCTTAGTTATCATACCAAGTACTTTAGATCTATATCAAACTCTTAGGTTCAACTAAATTCTTAGTTATCATACCAACTACTTTAGATCTCTTCCAACTAAGCTTCAACTCTACTTGCTCTTTGTCTGAATCAGTTTTAGGTTCTTCTTCTTCTTCAGCAGTAGCCTAGTTTTCTCTTTTTTTTTCTTAGACTCTTTATAGACAAATTATTTTCCATTCTTCCTCTTTTAATTAATTTGACCTACTATAGGTGTCTCTTATGCTACCTTTTCCTTTTCCTTTTGCTTCTGCATTGTGGAACTTCTAGTGGTTCTTCATGTTGCCTTACCAGTTGTAGGAGCTACAACCTCTTTATCTTCTACTTTAGTAGCAACAAAAAAAGACCATGCCTCTTCATTCACATACTTCTTCTAGATATTTTCCATCATGTCTTTTTTAATGCCACTTTTCTTGGCTAAATCATCAACCTTTTTCCTTACTCTTCTCTTTATCATAGGTGCCTTCAACTGTGAATGAATCTTCAAATAGGTTTCTTCATAGGTACTAAACCTAGGAGTACTAGCATCAATTGGTTTCGATAATATTTCATCAGCATGATGTGATACAATATCACCATCAACCTCATAACCCATCGGTAAAGCCCAAGAATTTCTTGGTTGTACCACCTACATTATGCATGAATCGGTATCCAAAAAAAATGTCATCTTTATATTTTTCTACAATACCAGTTGGGATATGTTATCTCTCATGCATATGCTTATTAAAATATTTGAATTAACCCCACATAGTATTGTTAAATTTATTTCCTATCATCCTTATACATTCCTTAATCTGCACTACTGTAGATTTATCGGTTGACCATTGAATTTTACCAATACCAGGGAAATGATTCTACAAAAAGAAAAATATACATACAAGAGGGGAACCATACTTGATTGATTGTTTCTTATCTTTCTTGATTCCCTCCATGTTCACAAAGAACTAACTTCTCATGGACCTCACATAGGTCATACATATCGAGCATTCTCCTTTACCATCTGATAGGCATCATGAATACCACCACTGGGTACACTATTCAAATGGCTCGACTGATAAACCTTATAACTAATCACCATCAAAGAAAAATTCACCTCACTGTCTTAAATATCATTAATCATCATAGCACATTGATCTTTCTTTGACTTCATTAGGTGAGTAACCTTACCAACTAGAATCATTTTCAAAATAGGTACATCATCAGTCACACACAACTTGTTGATGGGACTTTGTGACCGGTCTCATCAACATATGTAAGTTTTCACTGGGGGTGTTAGATTTTGGCTAGGTTGAATGTTAGTCCCCATGGTTATCTGAGGACCTTGGGTATTCTAAGGTGTAGAAAATCCCCAAACAAGGTTGGTAGGCTGCTTGGTCTTCGGGGTCCTTTTCTTTTGAGCAGGAGGCTCAAGTTCAACAAACTTCCCAGGGTTTGGGTCTGATCGAAGGATTCTTTCAAAACACATGAGAGAAAAAGATCCAATCCCAATAAAATCTTGATTCCTAAAACTATGGCTTGGGGAACCCTCAGGCGGTGTGGAATCAAAATCTTCCGAAGGGGACGAGCTCATTCCCTCCTTCTAGTGCCAGTTTCTATTGATGGGACTTTGTGACCGGTCTCATCAATAGATGTAAGTTGTCACTGGGTACTGGGGTACTGGCCAAATTCACCTGTAAATTTTGTCTAGGGAATAAATTCTTTGGGCCTTCAAGCACCTGAGTGTCGGGTCTCGACAGTGCGGGGAGCTAAGTTGGGTGTGTTACTATTTTTGTTCAGGGGGATAGCTAGTTTTGACTCGTCTTCTCCGGGGATTTTTTTAGTGGGTCAGGGTTTCTTGCAAGCACGCATCAGTTTACCAAATAAACAACAAAAGATAGATCAAGTTTAGGAGTTTGTTACTTCTACTTATAGTCATACCACATATTTCTAATATCAATAATGCTCTAATGAACTACACTAAATACTGAATGCATATAGAACCATCAGTTCATACATATTCAATAGTAAGGGGAAATGAGATCATCTAATCTACTAAAACACTAGAGCATAGGACATTAGAAACATACATCATGAAAGAGATATTGCTAACTCAGAGATCAAAATACTAACAACATCATTGCCAGAAAAATTCTTCCTTCTTCATTAATAGATTGTTTCAGCATCACTGGTGTGTACATCAATGGCCCTAGTGGAGCATCTAACAACTAAGAACTACTAAGTATTGAGCTCTACAACTACAAGAAAAGAAATGTTGAAAGCTCAGAGTATTGGACTGCAAAATTGTCAATTTCGCCCACCCTTGAAATGAGGTCAGACTTATTATTTATACACAAATTTTTCCCTAAAACTAACTTAATCTAACTGTACACTCAACATTAAAATACAATATCTGGTGGCCGATACTACCTGCACCACTTACAATCACCTCGAAAAGAGCAGAGATCTGACATGACAAAGGAAGAAGACAAGAAGAAGGGATAGAAGAATTGACCCCGAGGAGAGTTTCGGAGAAAGAATAGAAGAAATCCGATCCTCTTGAAGTTTGAGGCTATATGCCTCATTAATGTGAAATGTGTCTCACTGTCTTCAATGTACTAGGTAGTTAATGCTAGAGCAACACCTTGGGAAGATCACCTGTCAGGGCCATCTCTCAAACTGACATGTCTTATCGGGGTCACCCACTTTCTGAAACCCTTATTGACTACTGGATAATGACCGGTCAGATTCAGGGAACCTGGACACTGATCACCAAAAGAATACAAAATTTTTGGATCCAGAATTCCGGAGTTCAGGAGTTTATGCTCAAAGAATAATGAATGCTCAAAGTGCACCTTGCTGGTAAAAATCCCCAGAGTCTAGAGAACTTTATTGTCCCTTTCTATTATTGAATTCCTCCAAAATTTGGCTAATTCCATCTCCATCTATGTCCCTGATTTTGTTCCACCGATCACGGACAATTCCAAACTTCTCTTCAATATCTCCGGCCCCGTCCCAGAATTCATCGACTAGCTTGACAAAGTCATGAGCCTGGAGCATCATCTTAGCTATTCTTGATAACTTGCCTCCATCAAAGTCTCTGACTGACTGATACCAGGACTCCATCAGCTCATCATACTTACTAAGGACATAATCCTTCAGGCATAAGTTCCAGTGGTGAAGGGATCAACTTGTGAAACCCTTCTAATGAAAGCCTTGTATAGGTCCAAAGGATACCGAACCGCTGTGACTTTCTCTTTTAGGGCCGTAACCAATTTATTTTTTACCTCAATCCTGAGGCCAAGTCTGGAGTACTAGGCCTAGAGGAATTCAAATGATTCATCTCCCAAAATTCCCACCTCTGTGATGGCCTCTTCCCTGGAGTTTATTATTTCTTCTAATCTGGTCCTCCACCCTTCATACTTCTCTAATTTCCCTTCCCATAGGACAATGGCATCATTTACTTGGCCCAAGAGATTATTGGCCAAGTAAAGGTCTAGGAGTGATACCTCTAAAAAATTCCTTATGGCCTTGATCTTATCGGTGATCCACCCGTCTACAGCCTGCGCCTTCTTCTTCATGGCTCGTAGAGCATCCATGTCACCCTATAGAAGTGGTGGTCTAGAGGTGGAGGCTTTTGAGTGGATTTTGGCCACTGGATGCGTAAGCTCCATTAGAAGTCTGAGGAGATTTTCATTTTTCTCTCTTTCCTCCTTTAACTTCAGCACTTGTTTGTCATACCGGGATTCAACTACCTGGGTTGCCTCTCTTAGCAGGTCTAGCTCACCCTGCTTATTTCTCCTCCCTAGAGGCACCTATGTGATTGCATAATCCTTGACCCTTATTGTTTTCACATCTATATCTAGGGGAGGGATTTCAACTATTGCAACTTCACTTCCTCTCAGACTAGTTCGGAGGGTATGAACTATCCGGGCCCTTTTGGGCTTCTTAGCCTCTTCGTTCTGGGCCATCATCTTGGCCAAGGAGAGGGGAACACCTACAGTCATTGGGGCCTTTCTTTTTCTAGATTCCACTATCCATTGTGGTGGTTGGGGAAGCTTTTTTTCTAAGGCCTGAGTGTTGGGACCTCCTTCTGAGTCTGATGGTGCATTCCTGATATCTACGATGTCATCAGGCTCTTTCTCTTTTTCCTGTTCCTTTTCCTATTCTTATTCTCCAGAGGCTTCCATATCTTCCACGCTAGTGGCATATTTATCTGTGATTTTAGGGACCTCATCTTCAATGGCACCAGCATCTCTTGTATCATCGGGGATATCCTCATCTTTCTCAGCATCCGTTGAATCAATATTTATATCTTCGGGGTTCTTCCCCTCATCTTGTTGTTGTTTTTCACCTTTGGCGTTATTTTCTAGAACATCCTTTTCCTTGGGTACATTTTCCAAAGGAGGCAGAGGTGTTTGGCCAATATTTTATTGTGTGGCCACCAAGACCACCTTGTCGAATTTTATACTCCAGGGCACTTGATCACCCAGAGTAATTGAAGGCATTTGGAGCATGACGGTTAGGGGTATGATTGATCCCGTAGGTCCGGTTTTCCTATTTGTTGGTCTCTCATCAGTTTTTTGCCTTGAACTTGTCTTGGTCCCCTGGACCAGTGTTTCCTCTTGTTCAAGTTCCTTTTGTGCTTCTTCTTATTCAGGGTCCCAAACCCCTTGTTCTGGGACCACTTCCTTTTCTGGCATCTCTCCCTCCTTGGGGATCATTTCCACCTCTTGTGTGGCTATTTCTTCTACCACCTTATTTATCTCACTGTGTAGGTTCATGAGCTCATCTGTCCAGAAGATGTCATCAAAGTCATCATGCAGAGGGGAGGTCTCTGGAAGATCATCCAGTTTGGCAGAGTCTGAACTGACTTCCACTAGGGGAACATTGGGCATGCTAGGGCCTGTGTCTGTGCTTAGGGGATTGGCTACCTTCTGCTTCTTCTTTCTTTGTAACCAGGCCCCAGCATCCAGAGTATTCATAGACTCTGCCTTCTCATTAGTGCCACCAACAAAGGGGATCCCGCCAGGAGGGCGGATCCCACTGGAGTTGCCAGGAGACCGCGGGAAAGCTGGGAACTTATATTTTGACTTGTCAACCTAGATGCCTCCATCTGTATTTGTATTTTCTCTATCATGGGGAGTGAACCCTGGGAAGGCACTTGGGTCGGGGTACTTTCTTTCTCCTTCCCCTTGCTTTTTCTTGATCCCGTAGTTCCAGAGGTTGAAGCAAACCCTCGTAAAATTGGACCCTTATGGGTGCTCCTTGGACACACCCTCTCAAAATATCTATGACTATTACTAATGATGCGGTGACTCACATCATCAATTGTTAAGTTCTTTAGGGTGTCCCAATCCACCAGAGGGAGATGTAACTTGTCGATCTCTTGTTCTTTATATGATGTGTCCTCCAGAGGCCCATCATCTGTAAAATATTTTGGGAAACTGCGAAGGCCGAGGGCCTTCATTAATCCTTTGGACATCTGGGAGTATTGCCAGGCCCGAAGATCAAAAATATCCTAGCAATCCACCAAAAAATCTTCAATGTCAACTTTATATGGCGTGGATGCCCAGGGCAGTGCCTCTCTTATATTTCCTACCAGATCAAAATTGCTTCTGGTAAGGTGGAACTCCGCTAGTCTTAGACTCTTTAACTCATTTTTGGCCTCCTTAGCTGTCATGAGACTACAAGAATAGTTCCCAGAAGTGATTGGGAATGGAATTGATATGACCTTTTTAAAGGCAAAGAATGCGTGGAGCTCCAGGATTTTCCTGCAGAACTCCAAAAGAAGAATCCTATCCCTGCAATGTCTGGGGGTAGGTAGGGTTTCCTAGAGAATCTGGTCACCCGAATGTAAGTATGCTGCTGGAATTGAATAAAATAATTATCATAAGTGCTCACCGATGTCCCGAGTAAGTGTCAAAATGTTGTGGTAGACAAACACGTCATTTACCCTGCAAAAATTGGGAAATCTGAGTTCCCACTGAACCTAGGGATAATTCTCCCATAGAACCAACTGGCTGGGCCCATTCCTGAGAATGCCCACTATTTGCAAACCCTGAAAAGCGGGTCTCTGTTGGGCCAGTTCCCACAATACATATGAAGTCATATAAAACTTTGAATTATGGAGGACATTCTTCAACTGGGAGTCTACATGGTTGGTGATGATGGTTGCCCAGTCAAAGGTCTGACTGTGGGTGGTGATGCAGTACAGAAAATAATACATCCATATCGAAAAGTATCTAGCATGGGGCTCTCCGAAGAGCCTGCACAAAAATATGATTTCCGCCTGAATGCATTCTTTAAAGTCACCATGGGGAATCTCCAGCTTCATCTTCTTATAGTCCCTTCTCGGGGACTTCAGCCAATGAGTATTGAGATGTTGTCAGGCGAGGAGAGAGATTTCCTTGAACTTCTTTAGTGATACGGATGGGGAGATAACAATGGCTCCATTGAACTGGGGAATTTCTAGCCCTGAAGCGAAAGTGGCGTCATCCAGATTGACAATGACCACTGGGTAGTGCAATGGTAGAGGGTCAGAAAGCAAAATAACCTGGGTGGGGGCATTGTAAAGTGTTGTTAATTGAAGGATGAACTCTGGTGCTTTCACCGAGCAGGGGAAACTTGTAGCTTTAATGATGCCAGAGGCGGCCACGTTCTTCACCATATCATCTCCGGCAGCCCTCTGTTGGTACATGGTTTAGACAAGGCTCTACATTTCAGCCCATAGTCCAGGCTCATTATCTGTGATTTACTGCAACTTAGAGTCCACTTTGGACCCCACAAGAACACCCTCCCTTGGGTACTTGCAGTTCAATGGAAGCTTGGCCAACATCTTTTCTACTTTTATTTTTGTGGTTGCCCGAGTAGAGGTAGTTGGAAGCTCCAGACTTCCAGGAGGAGTTGTTACTTTAGACATGTTGATGGATTACCTACAACCTGCAAGACCAGAGAACTATCAATACATATAATATGACAAAAAAACATTTTATGGACTCTGGGGAATTCACCGCTATCTTGCACGTGTTCAAAGAATATTAGTATGCATCAAAATCCCAGAATATAAAAGGTAGCAAGGATTGGATTCTGATCAACACCCGGAGGCTCTGGGATATTAGTTTAGGCAAAAAAAATGGGATGAAGACCCAGGGACTTCCTAGTACCTAGAGTTTGGAGAAACTAGCCATTATTGATGTGACCGGTAGCGAACCATACTTGGCTGACATGGGTTATCACGTGGACATGTGACAGACGACATAAAGACTCTTAATGGTGACAAGTGGGATGGCACAAGGGAAATGAATTCCAGATGGCATGTCTATTTAATTCTTACTCATGGGGAATTAATCCTTCCATTAAGACAAAATGACAGAGGAGAGAGAAAATTTTCCATGGCTCGAACGGGTGAGGTGCCGAGTTTGAGCCAGCGAACATCATGCAGACGAGCTCCTAATTTGGTTTTCAACACACAAAGCATGATGAGATCACCATAGGAGGGGTTACAAGGAAAATATATAGACCTAAATGTATAGGAAAAATTTGGAAACAACACCATTTATAGGAACTATGACACTCTATAGAAGGAACTCAAGAATTTATAGCAGGAAGATATCCCATTTACAGCAAGTTTGAAACCTATACATAAGAAATCACAAGAACTCACAATATCTACACTGGAATACATTACTTATAGAGTGGAAAAGTGTGAGGAAGGTGGACAACCTTCCTACAGAGCCATCCCACCAACGGGAGGTGAAAATAGACTAGAAAGTGTAGCAAGAACAAAAGCAAGGACAAAGAGGAAACAAAACAAACCCAAACACAAACACAAACAAAACTAGAAGGAGAAGAGCTGAAGGGCCTACCTTAAAGCATGAAGGAATGTGATAAGTGGAGCACAGGAGGTGCACTACAATTGGTTAACCCTAAAATGACCACGAACACACCACTGTTGATCGTTGTTCGAGCACTGCTAATCACTGAGAGAAATTCACACTTAATCATTGTTTGATTGCCTTAATCATTCTAGGTAATCGCTTTGGATAATTTGTTTATGGTAAATGTGAAAGTGACAGGTAGATCTTATTTATACCCTTAGGGTAAAAACATGTTGCTTTCTTCCGCAAACCCCGGGAAAGGAAAACCTCCAGACCCTGGGCCCGGGGATTCTGTGCAACCACACCCTCTAGAAAAAGAGAAAATGGTGAAAGGGAATCCTGGAGTCCAGACTATGGCTTGGAACAAGGAAGAAAAACACTCTGGGGCTGGGCCTCGGAGCAAAGAGAACCAAAAACAAAGAAAACAACCCTTGCGAAAGAAAAGGTTAGAGAAAGACAAAGAGAAAAAGAAACAAGGCAAAACCAAAAAAGGGGGACCTGACATCTTGCCTAAAAAATGTAGGGATGGGTATGCAGGGCATAACACAACCCTATCACCACATGAATAACCTCTTTTCTAATCATATATAGTATTTACATCCATAAGAACTGATCATGATCCTGACTCACTATATATCTTATCCAATCAAACTCAAAGTCACCAGGTAGGTCAACAACATAAGAAAAACCCTTCTCAGTCAAATGATTGTGCTCATTCTTCAAACCAGTGTCATCGCATAGTCCATTAAATGCATCAACAATAGTATTGTAACCAACATCTTCAATATTACAATGAATGAATGATATAACGTCCTCACTTAACAATACACTAGTAGGTACCAAAGACAAAGTACCAGCGGGATCATTCTCTACCTCCTTGAGTGGATGCAGTTTGAATACATGCCTCTAACCGTCAGTAATCTCAATCAACATGGGGGTGTCCATAATTCTAACAATGTTTGACAACGAACAAAACCTCTACAACACAAAGATACCACTTCAGCTCGTCACTAGATTTCTTCAAACATTGCTTCACTTCAAGCACAAAAACATAATCTTCAATTCACAACCACTTCAAAACAATTTGAAATTGCTTAGGATACGCTCGCAAATGCACTTCTTAGCTTGTAGAATATAAAGTGATAAATGAACTTCAATTTTTGATGCAGGAGCATCCTGGGTGTAAGGGTAATCTTGCATCACCCAAAAATATTTCTGTTTTCTTTTTCAATAAGGGCTACCTTGTGCAGAGATGCTATTTATGGAAACTTGCTATTTTTAGTAAGTTGGTCATACGATCTTGGAATGTTCTGATTTTGCATGTGGAGGTTCATCTCAGTCATATCAGCCT
>MU226309.1:2519858-2563569 GCA_018584345.1 Thuja plicata
TTTTTGAGGATAATTCATCCAATAATTAAATAACCTTTCAATTCCTTTTATGTATATTAGCTAAAGGGGGTGGAATTGATTTAATTAAAAACACTTAAGACTTTAGAATTAAATCAATTAATCATAGAGGTTTTTTAGCTAATAAACTCTGAGAATTTAGGAATTAAATATAATGTCAGATTTATGCAAATTTGGGTTTTCTGCATTTGAAACTCAGTCAATTAAAATCAATTAGGAGAAGAATTTGCCTAGTACAATAGGACTTCGAAGATGAGAAAATTGCACCAAAATTAATTAGATTATTAGGTACAAATTTTGGGGTGTTACACATAGATAGTGGCTACACGCATCATATGACCGGTGATAAGCAAAAGTTTGAGACTTTTGAATACTACAAAGGTGGTTTAGTAAGAATGGGTAATGACACACCTTGTCCAGTTGAAGGTAGAGGAACAATAATGTTGAATAACCAGATAAAGTGTGAGAATGATTATTGGGTAAATGGATTGAATTATAATCTATTGAGTGTTTCTCAGTTGAATAATTCAGGTCACAAAGTAGCGTTTGAAAATAAGAAGGAAAAGATCTTCAACAAATTTGGAAATCTGATTGGTACCGGTGAGCAGACAAAAGGTAACTTATTCTATCTAATTGATACTGACTCTACTTGTTTGATTGCTACAAACGAAGACATATGGTTATGACACAAAATACTGTGTCATGTGAACTTTGACAACATGATATAGATTATAAAAAAGAGAAATGTCAGAGGCTTGTCGACGATGACCAAGCCTGACAATATCACGTGTAAGAATTGTCAAAAAGGAAAAATGACAAAGTCTAGTTTCAAAAGAAAAACCCATACATTTGATGCAATTATAGAATTAGTCCATACTAATTTATGTGGACCTATGAGGATAAAGAGTTATTATGAAGATAGATATTTTATTCTCTTTGTTGATGATTACTCTAGAATGATGACAGTTATGTTTCTAAAAGATAAATTAGAAGCATTTAAGATGTTTAAATGGTATAAGGCTATGGTAGAAAAAAAAAGTGGTAAGGATCTAAAATGTTTAAGATCAGATAGAGGAGGAGAATTTATATCAGATGAATTCACTAACTTTTTTTATGATCATGGAATCAAAAGACATGTCTCTGCACCAAGGACACCACAGCAGAATGGAATTGCTAAAAGAAGGAACAGATCCATAGTTGACTGTGCAAGGACACTGATGATAGAGAAAGGCATCACCCAAATATTCTGGAGGGAAGCTGTCAGTACTATTGTTTACACATTGAACAGAGTACAATTGAAGAAAGACACCAAAAAGACACCTTATGAGCTATGTTATGGATACACACCCATTGTAAGTTATTTCAAAAATTTTGGCAGTCAATGTTATATCTTAAAAGATGATAGAAATGGAAAACTTGACTCCAAGAGTGATAAAGGAATTTATATAGGGTATTCCACCAAGAGAAAGGCTTATAAATGTTTAAAAAAAGCCTCTAACAAAATTATTGAAAGTGCAAATGTAAAGATAGATGAATTTGTACAGAAGAATGAACAGGAAAGCACTAAAGAACTAGAGGACTACAATAAGTTCACTTAAAATGAGGAACCTAATACCCTACCCTACCAAAAATGTAGAGCTCCTGTATAATAGTGCTTAAATCCCGAACAACAAAATGTTGCAATTGACAGTTAGGCTACAAATACCGACGGTTAGGACAATGATCAAAACAATGTGCAAGGTGATGAAGAATAGAATGAAGGACAAAATGATGATCAAACTGATAGACAAAGAGTTGTACCTATACTTGCAAGATATGTAAGAAGGAACCATCCAGAGATACAGGTCATAGGAGATAAGAAAGCTGGTACAAGAACAAGAAGTAAGTCTTTAAACTCAAATTGTTTAATTTGTGAGTTTGAGCCAAAATCTGTCAATGCTGCACTTGATAATGAAGAATTGATAAGTGCTATGAATGATGAGATTGAGTAGATTAAGAAAAAAAAAACACGGTCACTTGTGCCAAGACCAGATGACAAGAATGTCATCGGTACAAAATGGATATTCAGGAATAAGATGAATGAGAATGGAGAAGTCACAAGAAACAAAGCAAGACTAGTATGCAAGGGGTATGCACAAGAGGAAGGTATTGACTATGGAGGAACCTTTGCACCCATTTCTAGGATAGAAGGTGTAATAATACTACTTGCTTATGCTGCATATAAAGGATTCAAGGTATATCAAATGGATGTCAAGTCTGTATTCCTGAATGGAATACTTGAAGAAGAGGTATACATTGAACAACCAGAAGGGTTTGTAGATCCAGATAAGAGAAACATGGTATGTAGACTTCATAAAGACTTGTATGGATTAAAAAAAGCTCCTAGAGCCTAGTATGAAAGACTTCATTCCTATCTTATAAGTATTGGATTTGTAAGGACTAGTGAAAATAGTAATCTTTATTTAAAGGAAGATACTGATGCTAACACTTTGATTGTTGAAATATTTCTTGATGACATCATATTTGGACGCAATGATATTCTATGCAAATCATTTTCTAGTGGGATGAGCAAAGAGTTTGACATGTCTATGTTTGGAGAGATCAAGTTCTTTCTTGGTCTACAGATCATGCAACAATTATAAGGTATTTTCATTACACAGTCCAAATACATTAAAGAGGTCCTGAAAATATTCTAGATGGAAGAATCCAAATCAGTTGGAACATCGATGGCTACTGTATGCAAGTTGACAAAGGAGGACAAGACAACAGAGGTAAATCAGACTTTGTACAGATTAATGATAGGAAAACTCATGTATGTGGTACATACTAGACCAGATATTGCACATGTTGTAGGAATAGTTGCTAGATTTTTTGCTAATCCCAGGGAATCACATATGACTGATGTGAAAATAATTCTAAGATATCTAAAGAATACTGAGGAATATGTCTTATGGTATAGAAAAGAAGGCAAATTTTAACTTCAGGTCTTTACCGATGCTGATTAAGCTAGAAATATTGATGATCGGAAGACCACAACTAGAGGATCATTCTTCATGGGTGACAGACTTGTCACATGGATCAACAAGAAACAAGGATGCATCTCACAATCTACTGTAGAAGCAGAATATGTTGCTCCTGCTACAAATTGCTCAAACATTGCATGGATCAAATAGTTACTGGAAGGTATGCATATGAAGATCCTAGAACCATTAATTATATATTTTGATAATACAAGTGCAATTAACATTTCCAAAAATCTAGTCATGCATGCTAAAACAAAGAATATTGCCATCAAGTATCATTATCTGAGAGAACAAGTTCAGGCAAAAGAGGTGATACTTGAGTATGTGCAATCAAAAGAACAATTGGCCAATATCTTCACCAAGCCACTACCCAAGGATGCATTTGAGTACTTGAGAAAGAAACTAGGGGTCAAAACCTTGTCTATTGGTCAGTAAAATGACTGAAGGCTGCATCAACCTACATATTATCAAAATATCATTCATGATTGATGCAAGCAAAGAGATGAACTTCAAAGCTACATCTATATACAGATAGGTATATATCAGAACCAAGCACCAGAGCATATTGTTGTATTACTGATGGATAAGGGAAATTCAAGGAATATATTATGGATGGAGAAAAATGATTGTTTTGCATTGATGTCAAAGGGAGAGAGGTTATCCATATTATCACATTCTTCAGAAAAGGGAGAAATATTATCCACTATCATACTACTCCAACAGGGAGGATTATATCCTTAGGGAGAGAGATTGTATGGAAAGATTATACAAAGGGAGAGAGAAAGACATCAAAAGTGAAAAATAGTCAAGGGAGAGAAATTGACACAAGGAGAGGAGACTCAACACATCAGAATAAAGAGAGCTACAAGAATAAAATCTAAGCTAAAATAGAGCTTACCGACAGTCAGACATTTATCGGTTATCAAAACTAAAAGATTGGTCATTTGATGAAACTCAACTATTGTATTAGAAATAGTATAGTGTGATAATATAGTATGTTTCCATCAATTCCAAAGGGAGAGATTGATGACATGTAACTGATTAAATGTTTGATAATGTTAAGTTGAAGATAATGCAAGGCATTAAATCAGTTAATGATTTGTATTGTCATTGATGTCAACTTGATATCATATGTACGGTTATATACATAAAGCCAAAGACTTTAGAGAACCAAAGGAACCAAGGTTATGCTTTCAGAAATACATAAAAGTCATGTATTCACTAAGTGAAAAACAACACTGGTAGAGTGCACACCATTGGTAAAAGCAAAGAAGAACAGTCACAGTATTACCCGACGATAGGAAGCACAGTGTTGCCTGATAAAACAAAACCACAGAATGCCTAACAAGCAAAGAAAAGAGTATCCCGACGGAAGAAAATATAGTGTTGCTCAACAAATGGAGATCACGAAGCTAACTAGAGTCCCACCGATGGAACTATCAGTTGTCACCGACAACTAACTGCAAAGGTAACCGACGAAACAAAGAGTTCAAAAAATGACAAAATATCTAGCTGGAAGAGCTAAATAAGGACTTAACTGGTTGTGTACTTTGTTTTATTGGACCAGAGATAAGTGATTGATTTAAAGCTGATTTGTACAGTTGGAAAGAAGATATCTACAAGACAAATCAGGAGTTATGCTTTAAATCTAATTGGCTAGATTGTTTTTCATTCCAAGAATCAAGAATCAAGAAATAATGAATATCATGTCTATATAAGAGACAAGATTAATTCATTTTTGTAATGCATGAAAATGGGATTAAGGGGAGTGATTAAAAAGAGGATGCTGAAGAGAAATTGATGAAGAATAACTTCATACAGTCTTGATCAATCAAGCTGAAGGAGAGGTAAGGAATTCTGCAGACACCGACGAACAGTGAGCACAACATCACAGAGCAAAAAATATGGAGCACAAGGATTGAATTGGCATATTGATCAGAGAGGTAATGTACTTAAATAGATCTAAAAATCTGCAATTTAAATTTGCATTAGAAATAGGTCATAGTATTTCAGTTTAACCATTGAAGCATCAAGTCTCTTAACAAAGTAGGACTTAACAGTCTTCTATATATTAAGGTACATCTCAAGGAGTGCCAAAAAGGTTGATTCATGAAAGTAGCATTGGATATGCCCAATGCCTATTGACAGTCTAAGAGAGAGGCTGATTCAAGGATGGCAGCATTAGATGCCCGATACTAAGTGACAACCTCTATGTATAAAATCCTCTAACAAGGTCGCACTTAACAGTGTGTTTGTAACCTTTAACAGGGTTGGCTCTTAACAAGGCTCACTTCAGAAGAGTGAAAATTTAGGGTATCGGTCCCAGTGTTTTTTCCCTTAATAGGGTTTCCACATTAAAAATTCATATGTTATGTGTGTATGATTCATTTCTTTATTGTTTTGTATCTGACATAGTTAACACTGGATTGATCAGTATACTCTACTTATTTACTGAGTTTTGGTAAATAGTTATACTGCTTATCGGTAATCAAGAAAGAATAAAGATTGATAGAGAAAACTGAAAGACAGTTAAATCATTATTAGTATTTCATGGCATACATCTTGTAGGGATAGAATAATCTGAGGTTTATTGATTAGTGGTTAAATTTTTAAGGATAAATTTTTGAGGCCACTGATTCACCCCCCCTCTCAGTTATTACTAACATTATAAATCTTACTTGATTTTATATCCCCTAAGTCAATAGTTGTGACTTAGTCAGATGATAAAGTCTCCATAATACCTGATGTAGTGGAGTTTTCTATTATTTTAGAATACTTCATTTCTCCTTTCTTTACCCATGTTTCCTTCATTTGTTTCCTGGTTTCTTCAACATCTACAATCTTCTTTCCTTTATAATTATTCAGTATATTCACCGGTTAACCTCTAGTGTTATTCTTCTTCACTTTGTAATGCCTAGCAAGATGTCCAATCTTATTGCAATTGAAACACGTCATACCCATTTGTCTCCATGGTTCAACATTTCCTCTACCAGTTCCCATCCTATAATTCACTGTTGTGTGTCCAAAGTTGTGACAAACAGAACAGGTAATATTGAATTATATTTCCCTTTAGTAATGGCTTCCCTAGTTCACAGGTGGATTTTCATTGATGATTCTCATCCTACACTCATTAGCCTTATGAAATTTTTTTTTACAGTGATAAAATTTACTTTAAAAAATATTAGTCTTAGCATTGTGACCATTAGATCTACCATATGAATTTGCAAATATAGGAACAAATGGATAAGGTTTAGACAAGCAAAAATTAGCAGCATGTCCTTCCTTGTAGCAATTAAAACATATCGGTCTATACATCCTCTTACTAGCTTTGTTTTTATTCACCTAAGGTGCATCTTTCTGTTAGCATCAATCTCCTTTGTACCAGATGTCTCACCGACTTCAAATTTGGAAAAACCTAAAAATTGTCTATCACCTTTTCTCTGTTTTATAGAGAGTTGTTCATTAAGTTTAGCAGAACTCTTGTTGAACTTGTCCAATAGATCATTATCACTCTTAAACTATTCTTTCAGTTTTCCATTCTCATTTCCTAGAACTTCATTCTCTCTTAAGACATTTGAATTTTCTTCATTAGAATCATGTAGGTGTTCCCTCAATACAAAAACTTCTTGCTCAAATCTGAAAAGCTCATTCACCTTAGCTATTAGGGTTTCATCTTTGACTTTTAGGGAATCCTCTAAAACTTTCTTAGCTTTGTCAAAAAATTTCCTTGCTTCTAGCTCTTCATCCATTCTTACTGAGAAGTTTTCCAACTCCCTTTGCATGTTTTTCTTTTCTTGTTTTAGATTGTCTAGCATCTTATTCATGTCCTTATTATCCTTAGCTAACTATTCATTTTCCAAGGTCACAACTTCTACCTCAGATTCATCATATCCACTTTTCTCAGAAAGGTGTTCAATAAGATCTTGAATTTCACTCAACTATTTGAGAAATTCATGTCTCTCAACCTTAGTTCTTTTCAATTGGTTTTAAGTTTCTCAATCATATCCTTAGCCTCACCAAGTTGTCTTTTATAAAACTCCATGTCTCCATTAAGAATCTCACCCAAGTTGTTAGGATTCTTCAAGGGAACTAATCTCATATACCAATTGTTAATATATAGAAGCACTGAGAGGGGGGTGAATCAATGTAAATAGAAAATGTACTAATTCAACCAATAATTTGATAATGCTTTTAATCAACTTATAATCAATGAAACATGTAAGAGTAACTATGCAGTAGAAGTAAAACAATTGAAATAACCACAAAGAATAACTCATAACACCACTATTTTTCACGTGGAAACCCTTTTGAGAGGGAGAAAACCATGGTGGGGATGACACCCACAAATCTCTTCACTAAAGTAAAAATTTTTCCCTATTAGGATCTTACAACACCCTGCTAGGGGATCACCCAGTTAAAAGTGATTAGTACCTTGTTAGAAGTACAATGAGACCTATTAGGATCTACCTATCTAGAGGGAGGATTTAGAACTCCTTATTATAAGTCACCATGTTAAAGGATTTAAACAAAAGATCTTTTAAAGTCCACCATGTTAAGGGATTTAACCTTGCTAACCTATTAGAGTTATCCTTGAGCAATGAACTCAAATCACTGATCTGGAATGACATTGCTTGCATGTAAGATCCAATTCAATATTTGAACCCTTGATACAATAATTTTCCTCTATCTATGATCACAACCACCAAAAAAATGATCAACAACCCTAAATCACTGATTTAGCTTTCCTTTATATAGTTGTTTTTAAGTCAGTTAAAATATAAAAAAACAATCCACAAGTTGGCACAAAACTTTGACCTAACTCATGAAATTTTACGCCAATAAAACCTAACAAGTTATCACAAAATGTAATACAGTCATTTATTAAAAAACACCAACAATAACATAACCGCCTTGACCATTTGATCATCAAGAACTAATCATTAACTCAATCGGTTCATATAGAGCACAACACCAAAATATTAACTTACACAGAATGTTGAGTTAACTATTGCGGTCGTACATCCAAACACCTCTGACCAAAATTATACTCTAGTAATGATTACACCTCCCAATGTGTCAACAAACTTGATCGCTACATAAAACACTTATGTTATTGTCTTCCTGTTAACTGGTCAGTACACTTAGCCAAAAGTGCTTCACCTATTCATCCAATCGATCGGTAACAACAACCTATTCACCAAATCTAATAGATTTAATAATCTGTCATAAATTACAAACTCAAACTCATCATTTCATCTCCAAAATCCATCATAATGCCAAAAATTCCTTATTCTAAGTTTGTACATATGATAAATTCATTCTAATGGCCACCTACAGACCTTCAAATGTGGGTAATTCTCAGATTTTATGTAGATGGGGCTTTTATTTCATCACAAGAACAAGTAATCCCATTTTCTTTAGCAAACACTAAGAACACATAAATTATATATCCCCTTCTCTTAATCATGGAGGAGTATTATATGGATACTTTTAAATGCATCCTCCACATTTTTATAAGGACCATGGAGATACGTGAACACAGATAAATTATTCAGAAAAGAAAAGAACATAAAGGAACAATAGATTTGATTAATTTGATTTTAAATCTAAAAACCCTCCAAGTCTTTCAATAGTGTAGTGCCCAATCTCGAGCTAGAGAGTGAAATTAAAGCCATGATAGAGCTCCTAGGAAAAAATAAAACTTAGCCAATGAGTTTTGAATATGTTAATGCTTAAATTAACAAGACCAATCATGTTATCATAAATTTCTACTTGTACAATCCATTTCATACAGTAAAAATCATTGTTATCTACACAAAGAAATTTAACTCTCTTCTTGATAGATACCCATGAACAAATAACACACCCACAAAAAATTTAGAGACAAAGTCAACCATCTTTATTTATTGAATTCATATGATTTAAGTATACAAAGTTGGAGATAACTTTACAACTCTAGAATTTTATTTTGCACAAATTGATAACACTGCTCATGAGATTACACTATGCTGACAATTACATTCACCTTTAGCAACTTGCAACTAAACACTATCCTTGTTACAAGCCTTGGAATTCCTTTAATATTTAAGGAATGCGAACATCTTCAGGTCACTAACAAAGATTGGATTCTAACACCATTAATCTGTTGCAGACGATAATATCCTAACAGATTTTTTTATAACCAGTCTTATCCTAAAGTAAAACTACTTGGTCGGTACATAAGGAATCTATAGTTACAAGGCAAGTGATTTTAATAAACCAATCGGGCCTGTGATCCATGCCAATATCAACAATGGGTGGTTATTGAAGCTAAAAATGCCAGAATGCAAGATTACCATCACCTTTCCCATTAGGAGAAAACTTTCAGACTTCTTCCTATATGAGATATAGGAAGCTCCAACACCTCAGCTTCTTTCCCTACAGTGTCTGATCCTTCCTCTGCATCCTTTGAACCTTCCCTTTCATCCTTTTCCCAATCAGTATCACCCCAATTTAAGATAATCAAAGTGGTAGCCTCAGGGATTGGATTAATGTCTAAACCAATGAAAAAGTCCATAGTTGTGCTTGAACATTCTGTTAGGAACACTGAGAGGGAGGGTGAATCAATGTTTGTCTATTAATTATGATTCAACAACTTTAAACTTGAATCAAATAATAACAAACGAAGCATAACAGAATAACTCATAACACAAGATATGATTACGGGGAAACCTTGATCAGAGGAAAGCCCCAATGGGAATTAGTACCCACAAATGATTGTACTAGTATAATGAGCCTGCTAAAGTTCCTTTGCCCTGTTAGGAGAAGTCTTTACAATTCAAGTACAATGACCCTGTTAGGAGTCTTTAGAAAAACCATGTTAGAGGTGGTTGGCTCACTGCTCAATAAGCTGAAGGCTACAACCTTCTGATAACTGATATACACTATATCAAAAATGAACTGTTGTAATGACATTGTTGTCTGATCAGTTCCATTTATGCGCTGATGCTTTAATCTCTTGTATACATTTACTTCACACTAATTTTCTCATATTGATCTTTTGAATATCTTCTCTTCTTCTTTTTCATCGACACATTTAATACAAAACCGCATGTCTAGTATATATACATGCCTGAATAGACACGACTAATAACAAGACCTTAGTCGGCCCAAAAACAACATACACAACACTTCCAAACAAATTGTCTTAAGCATGTTTACATGAATGATTAAGAAACAATTAAAAACTTATTACAATAGGTGCATAGCCTTTACAAAACAAAATATTATACGCTGATTCAAACTCTGAGGTCAGATCCATACTCTATTTTCTAAACTGTTAGTGGCACTTAATCTTCCTGTAACTTCTTTGTACTATCATTCCATACCATGTGTGTGTAGGGTAAACACAAAAACATACCATAGAGCTTAAGTATGAATGTGCATAGTCTGACTCAATCGTGTGCATGTGTGCTGGTGCTCTAATCAACTGAATAACTTTGTACTATTCTATTTTTTGTACTTAGTCAATTTTGCTCTTCAAAGTTTACTGTCAAAAATTCATATGACTTTGTTTCCATAATGACAACAAAAAATAAGTCATATACCCTCTGAGTTTCAACTTGCCAACACATTCTAATGTCCCTTTATCAATCAACTAGTCTTCTAATATCCCTTTAGAAACAATATCAACATCATGTTGCTTCATTTTCTTTACTTTGTATGTTTCCTATAATTCAATTCTACTAAACCATTCTGTCCTATGATAGAAATTTTTTTAATCTTCCCTATGAAATCCATCCTCAACCTCCTCAATTAAAGGCAAAAAAACCTATTGCAAATATTCAACCAAGAAGCATTATTTATACCCATACCACCTTGTAAATATAGTTTACATTCCTATAATGTCTTTAATTACTTGTTCAGTAGAAACAAGTTCATCTATTGTCACCTCCTCTTGAGTAGAATTTATCGGTTCATGTTCTTCCAATTTCACCTTCATGATTTCAATTGTTTCATCATGCACTTCTTGAGACTCGCCCACTAATATTATGCATACTCTACTTCTTGTCTTGAATCCAGGTCTTATTCCCTCAATTACAAGTTTTGCATCTACAATAGACAATTCAGGCTTCAGTAGGATCAATGCTTGTTCCATCATTTTTTTGTCTTGCTTTAGATCATACCTCCATATAGCATAAATATTCTTATATAGTGATATAGGTATCATCTTATGTAGTTCACTAGGTCCTCTACAAAAGTTATCCAAATTAAATACAATATAATCTTCAATCTTTTGCTTGTCTGCATCATAAAATTTCTCATAGAATATTTTTGCATCACTGAGTACACTACTATAATACCTTATGCTATTAGTTATGTGGTCAACAGTCAAAATTATCAAATTCTTTGGTTCAACTGAATTCTTAGTTATCATACCAACTACTTTAGATCTCTTCCAACTAGGCTTCAACTCTACTTTCTCTTTGTCTGAATCAGTTTTAGGTTCTTTTTCTTCAGTAGTAGCCTAATTTTCTCTTTTTTTCTTAGACGCTTTATAGACAAATGATTTTCCATTCTTCCTCTTGTAATTAATTTGACCTACTATAGGTGTCTCTTCTGCTACCTTTTCCTTTTCCTTTTGCTTCTGCATTGTGGAACTTCTAGTGGTTCTTCTTGTTGCCTTACCAGTTGTACGAGCAACAACCTCTTTCTCTTCTACTTCAGTAGTAGTAGCAGAAGACCATGCCTATTCATTCACATACTTCTTCTTGATATTTTCCATCATGTCCTTTTTAATGCTACTCTGCTTGGCTAAATCATCAACCTTTTTCCTTACTCTTCTCTTTATCACAGGTGCCTTCAACTGTGAATGAATCTTCAAATAGGTTTCTTCATAGGTACTAAACCTAGGAGTACTAGCATCAATTGGTTTCAACAATATTTCATCAGCATGATGTGATACAATATCACCATCAACCTCATAACCCATCGGTAAAGCCCAATAATTTCTTGGTTGTACCGCCTACATTATGTATGAATCGATATCCACAAAAAAATGCCATCTTTATATTTTTCTACAATAAAAGTTGGGATACGTTATCTCTCATGCATATGCTTATGAAAATATTTGAAGTAACCCCACATAGTATTGTTAAATTTATTTCCTATCATCCTTATACATTCCTTAATTTGCACTACTGTAGGTTTATCGAATGACCATTGAATTTTACCAATACCAGGGAAAAGATTCTACAAAAAGAAAAATATAGATACAAGTGGGGAACCATACTTGAATGACTGTTTCTTATCTTTCTTGATTCCCTCCATGTTCACAAAGAACTAATTTCTCATTGACCTCACATAGGTCATACATATCAATCATTCTCCTTTACCATCTGATAGGCATCATGAATACCACCACTAGGTACATTGTTCAAAAGGATTGACTGATAAAACTTATAACTGATCACCATAAAAAAACTTCACCTCACTATCTTAAATATCATTAATCATCATAGCACATTTATCTTTCTTTGACTTCATTATGTGAGTGACCTTACCAACTAGAATTGTTTTCAGAATAGGTACATCATCGGTCGCACACAACCCTATCACCGCATGTATAACCTCTTTTCTAATCTTATACAATATTTCCATCCATAACAACTGATCATGATCCTGACTCACTATATATCTTATCCAATCAAACTCAAAGTCATACGTAGGTCAGCAACATAAGAAAAACCCTTCTCAGTCAAATGCTTGTGCTCATTCTTCAAACCAGTGTCATTGCACAGTCCAATTAATATATCGACAATAGTATTGTAACCAAGATCTTCAATCTTACAATGAATGAATGATATAACATCCTATATTAACAATACACTAGTAGGTATCAAAGATAAAGCACCAACGGTATCATTCTCTACCTCCTTTAGTGGATGGAGTTTGAATACTGGCCTCTGCTCGTCAGTAATCTCAATCAACACGGGGGTGTCCATAATGCTAAAAATGTTCAACATAGAACAAAACCTCTACAACACAAAGATATCACTTCAGCTTGTCACTAGATTCCTTCAAACATCGCTTCACTTCAAGCACAAAAACATAATCTTCAATTCGCAACCACTTCAAAACAATTTGAAATTACTTAGGATACGCTCGCAAATGCCCTTCTTAGCTTGCAGAATATAAAGTGATAAATGAACTTCAATTTTTCCCTTATAGCATCTCAATACCAAGAAATAAATGCAAATGGTCAAATAGTGACCTTAGCCAGTCATAATGGTTAGAAACATAAATATTCACTATGCCATTAAAAAAAATCATTATGTGGTTGCATAAAATCATATGTAATGCAATATATATCATCAGATTGTCACATAACATCATTAGGCATCTAAATATGCAGATAAATCTTACCGCACATACAAATTAGGGGATACGTTATAAATCTTACTTGATTTTCTCCCCCAAGCCAATAGTTGTGAATTAGTCATATGATGAAGTCTCCACAATACCCGATGTAGTGGAGTTCTCTATTATTTGAGAAGACTTCATTTCTTCTTTCTTTACCCATGTTTCCTTCATTTGTTTCCTGGTTTCTTAAACATCTACAATCTTCTTTCCTTTATAATTATTAGGTCTATTCATCAGTTAACCTCCAGTGTTATTCTTCTTCACTCTGCAAGACCTAGCAAGATATCCAATCTTATTTCAATTGAAACACACCATACCGGTTTGTCTCCATGGTTCAACATTTCCTCTACCAGTTCCCATCCTTCAATTCACTGATGTGTGTCCAAAGTTGTGACTAATAGAATAGGTAACATTGAATTATATTTCCCTTTAGTAATGGATTCCCTAGTTCACAGATGGATTTTCATTGACAATTCTCATCCTACACTCATTAGACTTATGAAAAACATTGTTACAGGGACAATAGTTACTTTAAAAAAAATTAGTCTTATCATTGTGACCATTAGATCTACCAAATGAATTTGCAAATTTAGGAACTAATGCATTAGGTTTAGACCAAAAAATTTTTGCAGTATGTCCTTCCTTGTAGAAATTAAAACATATCAGTCTATACATCCTCTTACTAGTTTTTTTGTTATTCACCTGAGGCATATCTTTGCTTTAGCATCGGTCTCCTTTGTACCAGATGTCTGACTGACTTCAAATTTGGAAAAACCTAAACATTGTCTATCACCTGTTCTCTTTTTTATAGAGAGTTGTTCATCAAGTTTAGCAGAACTCTTATTGAACTTGTCCAATAGATCATTATCACTCTTAAACTATTCTTTCAGTTTTCCATTCTCATTTCCTATAACTTCATTCTGTCTTAAGACATTTGAATTCTCTTCATTAGAATCATGTAGGTGTTCCCTCAATACAAAAACTTCTTGCTCAGATCTGAAAATCTCATTCACCTTAGCTGTTAGGGTTTCATCTTTAACTTTTAGGGAATCCTATAAAAAATTCTTAGCTTTGTCAAAAACTTTCCTTGCTTCTATCTCTTCATCCATTCTTACTGAAATTTTTTCCAACTCCCTCTGCATGTTCTTCTTTTCTTGTTTCAGTTTGTCTAGCATCTTATGCATGTCCTTATTATCCTTAGCTAACTATTCATTTTCCAAGGTCACGACTTCTACCTTAGATTCATCATATCCACTTTTCTTAGAAAGGTGTTCAATAAAATCTTGAATTTCACTCAACTATTCGAGAAGTTCATGTCTCTTAACCTTAGTGCTCTTCAATTGGTCTTAAGTTTTTCAATCATATCTTTAGCCTCACCAAGTTGTCTTCTATAAAACTCCATGTCTCCCTTAAGGATCTCACCCAAGCTGTTAGGATTCTTCAAGGGAACTAATCTAATATACCAATTGTTAATATATAGAAGCACTAAGAGGGGGGGGGGGGGGGGTGAATCAGTGTAAATAGAAAATGTACTAATTCAACTAATAATTTGATCATGCTTTTAATCAACTTATAAGCAATGAAACATGTAAGAGTAACTATGTAGTAGAAGTAAAACAATTGAAATAACCACAAAGAATAACTCATAACACCACTATTTTTCACATGGAAACCCTTGTGAGAGGGAGAAAACCGTGGTGGGGATGACACCCACAAATCTCTTCACTAAAGTAAAAAGTTTGCCCTGTTAGGATCTTACAATACACTGCTAGGGGATTACCCGGTTAGAAGTGATTAGTACCTTGTTATAAGTACAATGAGACCTTTTAGGATCTACCTAGCTAGAGGATTTAGAACTCCTTATTATAAGTCACCATATTAAAGGATTTAAACAAAAGATCTTTTAAAGTCCACCATGTTAAGGGATTTAACCTTGCTAACCTATTAGAGTCATCCTTGAGCAATGAACTAAAATCACTGATCTGGAATGGCATTTATTGCATGTAAGATCCAATTTAATCTTTGAACTCTTGATGTAATACTTTTCCTCTATCTATGATCACAACCACAAAAAACATGATCAACAACCCTAAATCACTGATTTAGCTTTCCTTTATATAGTTGTTTTTAATTAGTTAGTTAAAATATTAAAAATAATCCACAAGTTGACAAAAATCTTTGACCTAAATCATGAAAATTTACGCCAATAAAACCTAACAAGTTATCACAAAATGTAATACAATTATTTATTAAAAAACACCAACAATAACTTAACTGCCTTGACCATCTAATCATCAGGAACTAATCAGTAACTCAACCGGTTCATATAGAACACAACACCAAAATATTAACTTACACAGAATGTTGAGTTAACTATTGTGGTAGTACATCTAAACACCTCTGACCAAAATTAGACTTTACTAATGATTGCACCTCCCAATGTGTCAACAAACTTGATCGCTACACAAAACACTTATGTTATTATCTTCCTTTTAACCGGTCAGAACACTTAGCCAAAAGTGCTTCACCTATTCATCCAATCGATTGGTAACAAAAACCTATTCACCAAATCTAATAGAATTAATAAGATGTCATCAATGAAAAAATCAAACTCATCATTTCATCTCCAAAATCCATCATAATGCCAAAAATTCCTTGTTCTAAGTTTGTACATATGATAAATTCATTCTAATGGCCACCTACAGACCTTCAAATGTGGGTAATTCTCAGATTTTATGTAGAAGGAGATTTTATTTCATCACATGAATAAGTAATCCCATTTTCTTTAGCAAACACTAAGAACACATAAATTATATATCCCCTTCTCTTAATCATGGAGGAGTATTATATGGATACTTTTAAATGCATCCTCCACATTTTTATAAGGACCATGGAGATACGTGAACACATATAAATTATTTAGAAAAGAAAAGAACATAAAGGAACAATATATTTGATTAATTTGATTTTAAATCTGAAAACCCTCCAGGTCTCTCAATAGTTTAGTGCCCAATCTTGAGCTAGAGTGAAATTAAAGCCATGATAGAGTTCCTAGGAACATATAAAACTTAACCAATGAGTTTTGAATATATTAATGCTTAAATTAACAAGACCAATCATGTTATCATAAATTTCTACTTCTATAATCCATTTCATACAGTAAAAATCATTGTTATCTCCACAAAGAAATTTAACTCTCTCCTCGATAGATACCCATGAAAAAATAACACACCCACAAAAAAGTTATAGAGACAAAGTCAACCATCTTTATGTATTGAATTCATATGATTTAAGTATACAAAGTTGGAGATAACTTTACAACTTTAGAATTTTATTTTTCACAAATTGGTAACACTGCTCATGAGATTACACTGTCTAACAATTACATTCACCTTTAGCAACCTGGAACTAAACACTATCCTTGTTACAAGCCTTGGAGTTCCTTTTATATTTAAGGAATGCGAACATCTTCACATCAGTAACAAAAATTGGATTATATCACCATTAATCTTTTGTTGACGATAATATCTTAACAAATTTTTTTACAACCAGTCTTATCCTAAAGTAAAACCACTTGGTCGGTACACAAGGAATCTATAGTGACAAGGCAAGTTCTTTCAATAAACCAATTAGGCCTGTGAGCCATGCCAATATCGACCATGGGTGGGTATTGAAGCTGAAAATGCCATAATGCAAGATTCCCATCACCTTTCCCATTAGGAGAGAACTTTGATGCTTCTTTCTATATGATATATAGGTGGCTCCAACACCTTAGCTTCTTTCTCTACAACGTCTGATCCTTCCTCTGCAACCTCTGACCCTTCCCTTTCATTCTTTTCCCAATTAGTATCACCCCAATTCAAGATAATCAAAGTGGTAGCCTCAGGGATTGGATTAATTTCCAAACCAAAGAAAAAGTCCATAGTTGTGCTCGAACATTCTAATGTCCCTTTATCAATCAACTAATATTCCAATATCCCTTTATAAACAATATCAACATCATGTTGATTCATTTTCTTTACTTTGTATGTTTCCTATAATTCAATTCTACTAAACCATTCTGTCATATAGAAGAAAACTTTTATCTTCCCTATGAAATCCATCCTCAACCTCCTTAATTAAAGGAAAACCAACCTATTGTAAATATTCAACCAGGAAGCATTATTTATAGCCATACCACCTCGTAAATATAGTTTACATTCCTCAAAATTTTGAATGGCAGAAGGAATTTTGAAACTTATAGAATTTTCCTCATATACTTGTATCGAAAAGATAATGTACATAAAATTGATTAGGAAAGATCTATCTTTTGATGTTAAGTACTTAATTATGCAACATTGAGATCTCCACCATTGGTTTTCTTTTCTATAACAACAAATCCACTAGAATACTCAAAAATTTTTATCAGTGAAACAAATGATTTCCACTTGAATTGATTACTCAAGCTCTATAAACAGTAGGTCTGATGTCACACCAGCCATCTAATTAACACTTTCCCTCTTTCTTCATCACCAAATACTTCACTTCAACCATGATAATCCTCGTGAATGTTAAAATTTTCTATCTACCTATCTATCTGTCAACCATGATAATCCACATACGTTCATAGCACTTTTGTGTATTCATTACTTTAGATGCATTTATTAAATAACTATAATATTGATATATCACATAGCGTATCCATTTTGGTCCCTTAGAATTTTTGGCCTCATGGGCATCATTAAAATCATTTATTCATTCATTTTCTAATGCTCTGAAATGACTTCATCTATGGTGCAAACAGAATGCACCATTGTATAGTCTTGTGAAGAAGAAGATAATTTTAATGTCCAAGAGGCTAAACATAGCTAAATAAAATAGACTAAATAGAAAATAACGGTGTATGTGGGCGCATTCTAATTGCCTCATAGTCAGGGGTGCATAGACACATACTTCTATATAATTTAGGGGGAGTGTGTGCCCACATGTCACATACACATCATTATGCATAGTAGAATACTTGTGTTCTATGTGTCAACATGTCAAGTTTTTTAATTTTGAAATTTAGAATCCGTCTTTGATGCCTTATTGTTTAAGGAGTTCTTAAAGAATTATAAATTGGCAGTATACAAAGTCAGCTCAACTCATCCTTAGTAAATTTTCCTAATGGATTGGAATCTTGAAACTAACGATGCTTGATCAAATAACAAGAAGCAAAACTAATTTGAAATTTTTTGAGCTATTACTGAGAACATAGGTAGCCATGTATAGTCCAATGCCTAGTTTAGGGCTACATAGTCAAATATTGGGTTATATTAAATTCCCAAAAATACCAAAGCAAGAATCATTGGGATTATAGTATGTTGATTCCTAGAATCCACGCATCCCTCTCATATTGACATAAAACTCTTGCTTAAGCATCCATATCACATATATTAATTATTATTGTTCATACATAGAATTTTAACTTCATCCCTTGAAAGAGAGAAAATGGATAAACAATACAGATTATATTCAAGAGAACAAAGTTGAATTCAAACAAGCCCTACGTTTATTAAACTTGAATAATTGATATACATTCTATAGAGGCAATTCCATGCCAGTTACAATATTTTTTCATAAAATTAAATGCCTATATTTATAGAAATGAAAATACAACTATACTTGAGCCCCTGCTCCCAAAACTTAAGATATTCTTACATACATGCTAACTCTACCCAAATTTTCTCAGCCCCTTTATTTTGGCCATGGAATCCCTTTTATAATACAAGGGATGCAATAAGCTACTAGGAGAAATCATTCCAAAAGCATCCTCAACCATCGAGGGTTGTTTGTGGAAGAGTGCCTTCACCACAAATGATTGTACACCCATTTTTTCTTCTAGCACAGTTGTTGTTTTGGCTTGTCATTGGCCATTAGGTCAAAGCAACTTAGTGTCCGTGGGAGGTCTATGAGACATGCCACTATCACACCTAGTGGTTTGGTGTTGCAATAGACAAGCAAATGTAAGATGTGCATGCTCATGTGACCATAAGGAGGCCCCTGATAGATGATTCTCACATTCCCCCCCCCCCCCCCTTTTGAGGGTGGAAGGCTTTTGATGAGTCTCAGAGGGTGTTGAATACCCACAAGTCCTCATTTCCTGGCCTTATAGCCAAGTCCTCCCACTTAACCCACCCTTCTAATAAGATTAAGGGGAAACAAAGAGAGATATTTTCTTCAGCAAGAGTTGGCTCTACCAGTCTCTTGGAATTGGGAATTTGGACATCTCTATAGCCACCCCATAGCCTTTGGACAACTTTGTAGCCACCAGACAGTGCATCTTTATGGCTAAAATCCTTGTAAACCTTTTGTAGCACTAGTAACCGCAACCATACAACAACCTCTATAGAAAATTTCATTTTGGCAATGCAACTTGGTGAATTGTAGACTTCAGAAGCTCACTCTTGAATACAAGTGTGTAACCCTGAGGGGTATTTATCTCATTCTAAAGCTTTGTCTTCTACTTTCCTACTTTACATGTTATGGTGGAAATCCAATGTTTTTCCTTGACGTAACATCCCTTGAGAAAATCCTACAACAAAGATCTTGAACTCATTGAAAACTGGTCAAAGCTAAGTTGGATTCAACACTTAAGGTCCTTTGATGGAAAAATGCAGTAATCATTCCTCTGGCTGATTGAAAATATCACTAATTCAACTTGAAAAATGTCACTTAATTCCTTGGGATCCTTAGCTCTTCACTCAGCTTCATGAATGAAACATCAAACACCCTTGACCTTGCCAATTTGTTACCTTGCAGCTTATATGGTGCCACATGTCACCTCTATATAGGCACTTCCTTTCATTTTATCAAGCCCCAAAAAGATACCCTATGCCTCCGCTATACCTTTTATACCATCTAAAAATCCCACACCGTACGGTCGGCTCCACTTTCTACCTTAGGATTTTAACACATCATCATTCGCCTCTATGAAAGCCCAGGGTCCTTTTCCTTATTTTGTCAGGCTTGACGAGCTTAAGTATTGGCTCAAGTATTATATGCCTTTGTCATGTTTTGTTTGTCTCATTCTTAGATTGTCTTAATAGTTTGATCATGAACTTTGGTTTTAGTTGTTTTAATTAGTCTTATGGACTTGATGCCAAGATTTCACCTTTGACATGTCCTAAGTAAAATGATAACACTTGGTACATTCATTACAATTTCCTCATCAAAGATGTTGACTAGGGATTACTTAGTCCTAACAGGGAGCCCCAAATTTACCTCCTCATTCAAGCAACATCATAGGGCAATGATGCTTACACAAGAATTTGAGGGGGGTGAAAAAATATCTTGATAAAGGGAATTTCCCCAGGAAGAACATGATTTTCTGATGGAAGGAAACCTGGAACAAGAGAACATAGGATTAGTAGGGCTTTTTATTGCAGTTGAGCAAGTGGTAGGTGGAGAAGCAGAACAAAAGAGATTCCCAATAGGTATTATTATAGGATTTAGCACCTAGTTGCTAATTCTATTCATAGTGCTATCTTAAACTTATTTAGCTATGGGCATGAACCTATCCATATATCTTTTTTTGATATGAGTCTTCTATGTGATCTATCTATATTACTCTTACATGCGATTCAATGAATGTTTTTGTAAAGTAGTTATGTATATACAATTGTCTTGTGCACTTCAAAGTTATTATATTTCTATCACATTGTAACAACCATGATGAATAGAATGATACTTTAGTTTTCTAAATTTGAGTTATGATTTTGGAAGACTCCTCCATGGGGTTCCACTTGGCGATAAATTCCACTCATTTGGTTTAGTTACTTTTTTGTTCAGTAATTAGTTTTAATTTTAGTAGCTGACTATTCGTGCAACCATTGGAACTATGTTCTATGATTTTTCCTGCAACCATTGGGACTACGTTCTATGACTTCTACTAAATCCATTAGAGATTTTTTTTTTGATTGTTCCTACAACCATTGAAACTTTGTTCTCTGACTGTTCCTCCAGCCATTGGAACTCTATTCTGTGACTGTTCCTACAACCATTAGACTTGTTGGAGATCTTTCCTTGATGATTATTCCTGCAACCACTAAAAATATATTCTCTGACTGTTCCTGTAGCCATTGGACTTGTTGGAGATCTTTCCTTGATGGCTTCTCCTACAACCATTCAAAATCTATTCTCTGACTATTCCTGTAGCCATTGCAACTCTATTTTGTGACTGTTCCTGCAGCCATTGGACTTGTTGGAGATCTTTCCTTGAGGAAAAAAATAACCAAATTGACAAGGCTTGAACAACCTCATTCACTTCAAGCTGGGTCTGGTGTAGCATGTATATTAAATAACCTTTTTGAAGACCCAACTTCACTTCAAGTTGGGTATGTTGTAGCATGTATATTAAATAGCCTTTTTGCAGACCCAGACCTAGATGTAGACATGCCCTCTTGACTCATTTTTTCAAGCCAATAGCATTTACCCCTTGTTAAACTTATGACATTTCAAGTGGTATTCTTTTTAACTGCTAAAGGCTGACTCACAAGTTTGTGACCACTACTAGTTCATGATCCAAACTGTTGCAAGTGTAATGAGCATTTCGTCAGACCCTCACAATAGTTAGTGTTATTAAGACCTGGCTCCTCCAAAATTGCAGTAGACACTACTAGAGATTTTACTTGCATCCTTAAATCCTAAGAAACTTAGACCATAGTTGAATTACTATCCATAGATTGAAGACAAGATAATGTAACTCAACATGGCTCCATAGGAGTTGGGAGGGTATTCCTACTTTTAAGTCTGTACACATATGATAAATCTATCTTAGTAGCTAAATTTAGAGTTGTAAATGGAGATAATTCTTAGATTCATATGAATGGGAATTTTATTTCATCACTTGAACAATTAATCCATTCAACATCGAACACCACTGAGAATAAAATTATGTTACTACTACCATTACTCATATAAAATTATAGGGATTTTTCTTTTCACTTTGAAAAAAAGATCACCAATATTATATGCACATCACATAACCATTCTTAATAATCCATTTGTAGAAATAAAATTCTCATTTCATTTATTAAAACAATTACACTGCTCTTGGAATAAAAGGCAATAAAAAATGAAATACATGATAGAAAATGTGTCTACAAAGTATGAATAATCCTTGATCATTTCAAGTTTAAATTTTTTTACACTTCAAATTATAGATAGTCGTATGAAAGAACTCAATAATGAAATTATATATCGAGAAACATAAGATATTACACTTCATAAATTCCTGGCTACTTATTATGAACCTTAACTCTTGACACTTTACAATTTTACAACATTCTATCTGCTTCCGCGGAATTTAAAACATTTGGAAAATAGAAGAAAAGAGGAGAAAGAAGAATTAATAGAGAAGAAAATAAATAACTAGCTTTCTCAAAGCCTTCCACATGTCCCTTCTTCAAGATTTGATTTTCTTAGTCATCCTTCATCCTTCATCTCTGGTATTATTTGCTTTGTTTAGCTGCTTCTCTCTTAGCCTCTTTGACCGAGGAACCAAAAAAAGGTTTTTGTTTGGTGAAAAATGGAACTGATTTAGACTGACCAAATTTAGTAATAAGATATGAGCAAGAAGCTTCCTTCTAAGAAAGATGATATATTGTTCTTGAGGAATTTTCTACTTATCGAGCAGATAAAGGCAATATATCATTCACCGACTGGAGAAATATAGGAGGAAATAAAAAAGAATCCATGAAAAGTCTATTCAAATCTACATTTCATGATATTATTATGCTTGTGAGCCACGATCTTATCACACTTCTAGAATTTGGCTCCTGAAGAAGCGAAAGAAGATGAATTTGGATATCACGAGGGAAAGAAAATGAACTCAGAGCAAGGGATGGGGAAGACAAATTTGGATATTGGGAAGGAAAAGAATACATATTGGACAAGGAAGAGAAATTTAGAGCAAGGTTGAACAAGTCTTATACACACCTACATCACCAGGATCTGCAACCATGTCCAAAACCTCATCCCTGCCCTTGGGGAGAAACAAAGGGGTAGCCTTAAGCGACTAGACACCTAATAAACCCTAGAAAACTCCACCAATTTAAAATAGTCATTGATTGTGGGACCTTTAGGTTAATAAATCCCTTCATTCACCATTTCCATTTAATAAATCCATTCAACCACAAACTACATCATCAACTCATGATCCTTATATACTTCTTGCAACAGGGCCTTCTCTAGTCTCAACCTCATGCAACAAACAATGCCACTCATGAAAATTCTCACTATCAGAATCATGAACACACAAAAATCCATTTAACCAAAATGGAATAGCTACAAAAAAATGCATATAATATCATCTGCAGTCATCGATAAATAATATTCCTCAAGGCTTCAAATCAAATGCCACTACTTGTTAATTCAAGCAATCTCTGTACTGAACTCCATAGATGTGAAATATTTTTAAGCTGGCATTCTTGGTTATCACAACATATTGTAAAAGGAATTGTGTCTAGGTCTAATGATTCTCTATTCCACAACACATTTTAGGAGAAAATTCAACGTCCTTCAAATGTCACTTCTGATATGAAATGCATATATCGTAACTCTACAATCCCCAAAATGTAGCTAGAAAGTCTTGAATTGTATAGAGTGGAAATCCTGACACACATGGAAGCACACATAGAAACACTCCCTTCACCATTTCCCCAGACGCATGTCACCACTTCCCATAACCACGAGATCAAAGAATTGTCTTAAATATTTGTCGCGAATCTGCGACTAACCCATCATGATTTACATTTTCTTCATCACATCCTCGCCAGCCGTTCACCTTAAGTGAATTTTAATCCTGTAAAACTATGGCATGTGACATACCATTGTGTGAACCCATCAAATACATGCCACATGTAACATCCTCACTTTCTTGCAGGCCAAAAATGGGTCCCACAAAACAACTTGAGCCATGCCCTTATCACACTAAAATTCCTTCATTCATTCATTTACTATGTGTAATTTGGCTCTTAAGAAGCTGTATAGTCAGAAAATGGAAGAACTTCCATGGTAAACTGGTTTAGCCTTCTGAGTAGGTGGTTTGGGGTCATATCAAGAACCTTAAATGGGTTCTTGAATTTGACCTGGCTTTCCCCCTGTTCTACCTCTCTTTCCACTTCTTTCCATCCAGTTTTTGGCATCCTGGATTGTAGATATGAGGTCTTTGACCTCAGGGTCAGGGTCAACCTTTTGGGTCTATGTCAACCTCAACCCTAACCTAGGTCAAGGTCTACCTAAACCCTAATCTAGGTCAATCTCAACCTCGACCTTGACCCAGGGTTCAAATCTCAGGGTCCCACAGTTTCTGGATGTCGATCTTTGCAAAAAGTTATTTCCTGCTTCCGGGTCGACTGTTTTGGGTTCCAAAGCGGCGATTCCTAAATTATATTTAACTTAGGTCCTATCCTAGGGGTAAAGGATTTAATATGAATTTAATTCTCGTATGTTGGCCTCCTTAGAAGATTGTGCCCTAATTTCATATAAAAGGGAGCCTTCTCCTCTCATTTTCTCTAAGTCTTCTAAGTGTAAAAAGCTCTAACCAAGATTTTGTCAAGAAGCAAAAAGTTCAAGAATTCATTGTTCTACATGTTTTCAAGCTTTCAAGGTGTTCAAGTCTTCCTCTCAAGAATTCAATCTCTCCATTAAAGATCAAGGATTCAATCTTTCAAGCCTTTGAAGGGATTTGGTCCAAGCATTCAAGATTTATCATTCAAGCCCTAAATCTAGCCATCATGATGGTGTGATCTTCCTTCAAGATCCTTTGTGCATCTTCAAGACTCTTTCATCATCTCTTCAAGGTGGATTCCAAGCATAAAATCATGGAGGTTTATGGTTTCTATTGATTCCAAGCTTTCATATTCACATGCTTGCTTACATTTGAATTACATTGGCATATCTATTAAATATCATAGCTTCATTGTTAGATTCAATTCTACTACTTGCTAGCATTCTATACTTTATTGATTTCAAGGTTAATTCCTAAATCAGAGTTTGACTAAGGCAAACCCCTCCCCCCCAACAAAATAAACCTCTTTTTCTTGTAGGTACAGGTTCAGGACTGTGGATTTGGACTCAGATCTGGATACCCTTTTTGGCTTTCTTTCAGGCTCTGTGAACAAATTCTCTGTCAGACCTGTGCAGGTCAAGGTCAACATTATTGGGTTAGGGTTGACATTTGTGGGTCAAGGTCAACCTTTTTCATAAGATGGTGTCATATCAGAAAAATATTTCTGGGTTTTGTTTGTCTCTGCGTTCCGGTTCCGGATCATACTTCATTTTTTCAAGAAATAGAGTACATACCTTAGAAAACAACATTCTTTGATATGTAATTCTTTAAGGTTAGTACATTTCTCCTATCCCTTTCAATTCAAATCCTTAATCATTCTAAATATATCACACATTTACATTCATTTCAAAACACATTTTTAGGGGGGAAACCTAGGATCTCCTTCTTTATTCTTATTTCCAATAGATTGATTTGTTTATGCATTAATCCTTTTTGGGTTGATCATTTTGGATCCTTCCTTTGTGCATTTGAGAATAAAGGGGAATATCTTATTTATCCCTCCAATCTAAACATTAAATGTAAGGTGATAAGTGATTTGAGTATCAAAACACTCTTATTCTATTAACATCATTTTTCTTCCTTACAGAAGCATAAGAAGACATATTTAGATATCGAGAATTTGGAGTTGTCCCCTTGCGCCATGCCCCTATCGAGACTAATGAAGGATTATAACTAGCTCCTCTTCTAGAAGAGGCACAAGAGAATATTGTTTGTAAGAGGAAAATGTAAGATTCTATCTAGATCCCCTTCTAGAAGGGATGCGAGTGAATATTTTCCAAGGAGGACTAGGCTTTAGACAAGCCCACACCACCTTGTCCTGCAAACATCTACGAAACCTTTGAAAATTTCACCAGTTTGGCAATAAGCACCAACAAAGGGAAAATTATGTTAACAAATATATTTAGTCATCCTTTCCCTTTAAAAAATCCCTTCAACCGCAAACTGCAGCATCAACCCATGATCCTTATATACTTCTTACAATAGGACCTTCCCCAATCTCAACCTCATGCAACATACAATGCCACTCCTGAAAATTCACACTATTAGCATCACGAACACACACAAATCCATCTAACCAAAAGGGAACATTTATAGAGGATACACCCAATCTCATTCACATTCATCTATAAATAGCATTCCTCCAAGCTTCAAATTGACTGCCACAACTTGCTAATACAAGCAATCTTTGTACTAAAGTTCATAGCTATGAAATATTTTCATGCTGACTTTTTGGTTATCGCATCTCGTAAAAGGAATGGTGATAAGGCATAATGATTCTTTGATCTACACTACATTTGAGGAGTTATGTGTCACCACTTCACACCAACTACACCTTAAATAATTGTCTTCAAAATTTGTTGAAAATTTGTGACTAACTCATCATGAGTGACCTTTTCTTCATTGCATCCTCGTCACCCGTCCACCTTAACTACAGTTTAAACCTGTGAAACCATGGCATACAAACATAGCATTGTAATCACTTAAAATTGGTCTATTAAACCTATAGCCCCTAATTTTATTAATTGGCTTTAAAAATCCTAAATCAAAGGCATTTATTGCTAGACCTTAATTATGTAAGTATTTAATCAAACTTGCTTATATAATTAAATCAAATTCTTGAATCAAATTCTCAATTGAAGCTTAAACAATTTAATTTCTTGGAATATAGGGATTAATTAAAATTCCTAAAACTTTTAATTAAAATAACCCCTTCACACATCCTCACACATGTGTGAGGACATAAAATTCAAATAAAAGCAATTAAAAGGGGACAATTACCAAATTTGTCTCATTCTACCCCAAACAAACACAAGGTTGACCAATCATGTTGGAAAGTGATCAAATTGGGTAATATGATTCAATTTTTGGTTGTCATTTATGGCAACACATATAGGTTTAAGATCGATTGTTTTGAAGTTAAGTTTTGGTATGTCCAAAATTGACTAAGTACAAAAATAGAGATACAATATTGTTTTGGATGTCGAAGGAAAAGATTGATGAATTCAGGCATGTGAGCTTAGTGAAAGATATTATGGAGTATGTCTGACATAAACCTAAGATCAATTTTGATTTGGTTAAGTTTATGATGAGTTATGAGGATTTGAAGATTGACAGATATCAGAGAACAACGATATAGAGCAGTTGGACAACAACAAGGAATAAAGGAGCAAGACTTGGACCCATGGAAATTGAAGACCTATTTTTTTTGTTGATAGTCTACACTTTGAATATGCAAGAGCGCCGAATATACATTTAATGTTTACTATATTAATTGTATTATGTAATGAAGGCCAACTTGACAATGTTTGTAATATTTATTCTGAGAGATGAATTTGTAAAATTAAAAGGATATATATGTAAGATATTTTTGGTAAAGATTGGGAGTTGTGAGAAAGGGAAGGATATGCAGAGAAAACATGCGAATGGAAGAACAAAGAATGATAGAGCTATAAAGGAACTATCAAAGCATTTGTGATGCTTGTTTTTGTTCATCACTGAGAACCTTTTGTAATAGAATTACATTGTAAGAGTTGTAAGCTCATTGGCCCCTAACAAGGTGTTGTGAACCTTTAACAGGGTTGTTATTCCTTTAACAAGGAAATGTACTATGTAATATTCAGCTCCTAATAGGGACATTATACTTTAGTGCATGCTTGTGGGTATCATCCCCACCGGGGTTTTCCCTTGGCCAGGGTTTCCTCGTAAACAAATCATGGTGTTATGAGTTCTGTGTTATTTTTTTATGTTCTTTCCTTTACTGCAATTGTATGGTTAATGCTCAAGTGGTTGAAGAGTTTAAATAACTGTTATAATATTAATTCACCCCCCCTCTCAGTATTATCCAATCCTAACAAATCAAGGATCTTTCACCTGGATCAAGCTCACATAGATTGAAGGGAAATGCATCTCAACCTCCCTTCGTGGCTAAATATTGGTCATGCATTTTGTCAAAATTCTTATAAAAGGATAGCTCTCCTTTCTCAAAGAGAGGCAAAAATTGAGAAGTAACATCATAATGATATTTTGATTCTAGGTTTTGATCATGTTTTAGAATGCATCTTCATGGTGGCTTAGTGTTGTACATTTTTTTCTTAAATGGAATTCTAGTTTCAATTTCTTAGTATGTAGTTTCATATTGCTTAGATTACTTCTTGTTTTTACGTGCATTTAGCTTAGTTGCACTCATGCATTTCACCTACATGATATTGAGGGAAAAGTATGCAAGTTCATGCATCATACCCATTCTTCAAATCTTCCATTTTGGAGTTTTCTAGTCAATGATTCCAAATGCCAATCTAATGAGCATCCATTGAGAATCAAACTCGCTTCAACTAGGAAGCAATAAGCTGCTTTTGAGGGTAGTTGCATAATATTAGATTTTTATTTGATTGATCACTAACCCTTGAGCTAATGGTTTATTGAGTTTTTGATGTGTTCAGGTTGGAGACCAAATTTACCACACACACATCTGGTACCCACCGTGGAGCTCGAACTGGTTTTTAGCCCCAATTCTCAATATTTTGACATTTTTTCCGAAACTGTGCTCATTGTCGTATGGCCTGTCATGTCTGCTCATAAAAAAATCACTAGACTATATTTTGACATTTAAGAACATATGTGTTCTTGTACAAGTTTTCATTTGATTTAAATTGTCATACTAACATGCTTAAATTATCGTATGAGAGATCATCTTTCTCTTTTTGTCGTATGGTTAGTCCTAGATTATCATTCAAGTTTTGATGCGAGTCTTTTCTTTGTACTCTGTCATTTCAAAAATAGAGAGTACTTTTAGGTGTTCATTTGAATTAATTTTTGGTTTCTAATCTCTAACATAGTTGTGTTGGTCTTATGACTCTCTAATTTAATAGCTTAACATTTTTTTGCAGGACATCTAAAAGAAAGTTTTATAGTCAAAGTGAACTAAGAACACTCTTTATTACAAACTACTAATTCCTTTTTTCTTGTAGGAATATTTGATGAAGAAATAAATCTTGTTGAGACTACTAAAATTTTTTGTTTGCAGGTTTCCTAATGTCTCCATCAACCAAACGATTATGCTCTCTTTAAATGGTTATCTAGGCACCTAGTTTAATTGGGGATTTCTTCTGTGATCCAAGCTAAACATTAGGAGATTATGCTCTCTTTCCTTTGGGAAATATCACAAACCTAGACATTTTTTACTTTTCCTAGGAAAGTAATCTTTTGGAAAAAAAATTGGAGTGTTTGATGTGTTTGGGAGAAACAAAGAGAAATAGGAGATTATGTTCTTCTCCTCTTTCAAGAAGAATCATAACTTTAGACCTTATATTTTCTATCCATTTATTTTCATGCATACCTTTTAGATGTGTCTGCCATTTAAGGTAAAAATCTCTCAGGAATGACCCACATGAGAATGAAGTGTAAGTCACACCACTCCAACTCACATTAATCAAATTTACTTCTTGGAGTTAAAGCCTCAGAAGTTGGGTATCATTTGAGCTTATACTCAGCTCTAACCTAACACATAGTAGGGCCCTTGGGTTTCAATCATTTTTATGTGACTACTCGCACTAAGGTTCTTTGTGGTGATATACGCCTGAATCGCGCTTGTGCAGACACAAATGATGTACTCAAATATAGACCCTTACTAGATTCCATAGAGTAGTAGTCACTCGGTTCACCTCTAAAAGTGGATAATCCAAGTGCAAGGGAGATAGTAACTCCCCCAAGAAACTCATCATATTGTGCCCCCATTATCATTTGGAGTCGGCTAATACAACATCATTATAGCCATTGTGTGCATAGTGGTGGTCGTATTCTGATTAGCTATTGGGCGTGTACCTAAGTTAACGAGAGAGGATTTTCTCACTAAGCCAATTGACTCTAGGGATAACAAGTGTGCTTAATTTTCACTCCTTTATGTTTGATACATTTGAATCACCCAAATATGACACCAAAATAGCATTATACACTTTTAAAAATTGACATTATCACCTCAATATTACGCAAATTGGTCGAAAAATTCATCCAAGTCAAGTGGTAAATTGTCCCTGCATTATACTATTGTTTAACCCATTAGAATTGTTGTACAAAAAAACACTTTGATAGAAAAAACTCATATAGAAACTTGGGAATTGGCATATGGGAACCTGGGAAATTTTTTATGGGCTTACATTGGAATCTGACAGTTACTTTTATCTTTGATGTCCTTATGTTCATCCTATTGCTTATTTGTGTGGCCTGAATCAGTCATTGTACCTTCTCACAACAATCGTCAGTTCTTGACCCAGGGTGGCTTGGTTCATCTTTGTCTCTCATTCTAGATTATCTCAAATGGTCTTACTTATCATTCTCTATCTCATCCAAAGTCAACCTCAATTAGCTCGGTCACAAGTTTCATCTAGCAGACATTTAGGTCTCAAATCATGACACCTTGTACTGGGCTTAGAAACTTTTCATCAACATCTCTCTTATCAACCTCTCAGACAAGTGATCATTTGGGAATCATTCACATTGACCCATCAGTCTAGTCATCTCAAAATCTTAACTATGATTTTATTTCATGGTTCAAACTCTAAGCCAACAACAAAAAATTGATCTTGGTTCAAAGGGAAAAGCTATTGACAAATCTACTCCAGGACCCTCATCCTGTCAAAAGCCAAGATCTACTCAACGGATTCCAGATCAAGACACACCAATTATATACCAATCGACACTCCTATTTCAAATGCCAAGCTTTCAACATCAATCAACCTGTACTAAACATCAAGACATGTCAACCATGTAAACCTACGAGTGGGGAGCTAGCCAAGAATGGAAAAGTCATCATACTAGTGTTTCCTCCTCGATCAGGGAACCTACTAAAGAGGAAATCCAAAGATGTCAATATGAAAAACACTTTCAAAAGATGATACAAATCCTCATGCAAATGGACAATGATAAATACTTCATGCACTTAGCATTTTTAGGCATTAAACTTCATCCCGACTTTTATATCGATGGACTAATACATCACAAGGAAGAATATCCCATCACTATCCTCAATCAACAGTTACAAGACATGAGGTGTGAACCTAGAGAATTGAATAAAGTGAAATAATATTCTTCTAACAAATACTCGCTGGAGTCTATATGTCCCTTTTTTTTTGCTAAGAAATTACACATGCCAACAATATTTCCTCCCAAAGTCGAGAGTCTAAAATATGACATGTGTAATGGGGATGGTGACCCTCAAGACCATGTGAGAGATTTTTGTGCTCTTAGCATGAAGTTTATGCATGAAAGGACATATCTAATGAGACTATTCCCTCAGAGCCTCACTGACCAAGCCTTGGAATGATTCACAAAACTCTCATTAGGAATTCAAACATTCAATGAGCTTGTGCAAAATTTCATCCAACACTACTCCTCCAACATCTTACACACATTCACTATGTTGAATTTATGCAACACCAAACAAAAATGTGATCAAATTTTTGTTAAATTTCTTCAAACATGGAAGATGTTTGCAAGATATCCTAGACAAATCCTAGAAACTTAGAAAATAGACATCTTTGTCAAAAACTTGGCACTCGAGATGTATTAGGCAATCCAGATGCAAAAACATACTGCCTTTAGTGAATTGGTGGAAAGTTCCATCAGGATTGAAGAATTCCTTGTGAAGAAAGGTGAACTCACCTTATATAAAGACACCAAATCCTTGAACATTCCTAAAAAAAAATGGTAAGGACAAGAACAAGTATTGGAACAAGAACAAAATGTGGTCAAGGATGGAGTGGTTGATTCATCTGATTTCAAACCCAATGAACCAATATTCAATCTATCTAGTTGTATCCAAGCTACTAAGAATAATGTGAATGTCTCATCAACCACTAAGAATAATCAAGATGCACAAAATGAAAAAGTGCCATGGATACCCAAGCCCAAGTGTGGCTTTACTCCTTTAGGAGAACCTCTTGAAACCACACTAAAGATGTTGGTGGCTAAAAAAATCATCATGATACCAGATTCAAAGCCTTGGGAACCAGAAGTCAAACCCAAATGGTGGAGTGACAATCACTTTTGCAAATACCACAAAAACAAAGGACACTTGACTAACAAATGCATAAAGTTGAAGCACATCATACATGACTTGATTGATAAACAAATCATCACAGTTGATGGACATCAGACAAATAATGATCATAGGGCTTTTAAGAAATCTCTACCCTCTTCTGAACAAGGGGAATCTTCAAATAGTAAAGGAGCTAAGATAAATTACACCTATTCTAATAATGAAAATGTGATCCAATTTCTTGAACCATCCTATCAATCGATCAATTTAATCATCATCAAAGACAAGACAGAGTCTGAATCAGCTAATGCTATGACAAGGAATCAATCTAAGGTTACTCTCAAGGGAGTAGCATCCTCATCTAAACAAACCATTGCATCAACAACTAAACCCTCAACATCAAAACAATTGGTCTCATCAATCCCAACTACAAATTACAATTTGGTTCATTAATTACAAAGAAACCCTACCCAAATTTCCATCCTGGAATTACTTAAAATCTCACTGATGTATAAGGAGATTCTCAAAATAGCCCTTCTAGAAAGAACTGTATCGAAAGACCTTGATGTTGATCGATTCCAAACAATGGTGGGCTACTTGACCTCACCTCATTACATGTCCTTATCAGAAGAATATGATAAGCACTAAATCATCCACATAATTAGCCCTTGCACATAGAAGTTTTTATCCACAAGGATAGAGTCAAGCACATCTTGATAGATGGAGGTGTCGTTTTGAACATTTGTACACTTAAACTTGTGATAGAATTGGGTTTCTCAAAGCACATTATAGATCCCAGGAGGAAAATAACCATAAAGGCCTATGATGAAGAGGAGAGGTAGTCAAAGGGATTAGTTTTGCTACCTATCAAAGTCGAACCTACTGAAAGGGGTGTAACCTGCCAAGTGTTAGACTTACCTCTGACATACAACATCTTATTGGGGAGAACATAGATTCATAACATGAAAATTGTCCCCTTGACATGTCATCAGTGTGTGAAGTTCTCATACAATAGACTAGAGGTTTCCATCCTCGTTGACAACACCTATTCTTTCAATAATCTAAAACAAGTCGACATCATGGTTCCACATAACAAGGAAGCATCTAATGGACAAGAGGCTGAGAATTCCAAAGCAACACTCTTGAGGAATTTTGAGGAAAAATTAAAAATTAGTTAAAGACACTAGAATGGGAGAATATCAATTGCATCTATTGTCATATGTGGCCAATCTTCCTACGTCCCCTAGGTCCTACGGAAAGCCTTTATCATCATTAAAACCTTCTAATGTCTATCCATTAACAATACAAGAAGGGGCTAGTATGGTGAGAAATTGTGTTTCTCTTTTTGAGGAAAATGAATAAAAACTTGTTCTTGCTTGGCTTTATAGGGAGAAAGAGCATAATCAAGAAGTCAAACATTTTGAGATCTCTCTGCAAACTATGGAAAGGGATATCAATTCATGCAACAAATGGGGCATAAAGGTAAATCACTCCTAGGCAAAGATAAGGGGTTTCTAGAGCCCATACACACTATATTTTGGAGTCCAATAGATAAAATGGGGCTAGGATACCATGAGAAAAATTTCAATCCTTCCTCTAGCAATGCTCCTATATGCAGTCAAACAAAGGACTTTGATGATGAGACTAAGGAGGAAGCAGAGGTTACACGGTTATCTTATGAAAGACTATTATAGATATAAAAAGAGAATCCTCACTACCAATGAGAACTATATATCCCACATCAATTCAAAGCCCCCTTCAAATCAAATAGATCAGCATCCCAACAATCAGAGGAAGAGAATCAATTGACCCAAGAAGAAGTGATGGGCCAATAAAAAGATGAATTTACACTAGAACAAGGAGGTGAACCTAAGTAAAGACAACCTAACTGGGGGAAACTAGTTACTATTTCTTATATACTTGATTTACCTCACTTGATGGATATGAGAGCGCAAGAAATAGAGGTATCTTTACCCCATTATACATCCATACAGAGGGATAAAGAACAAGTAGTGACACAAGAAGAAGATGACAGCTAGAGTGAAGATGAAGGAGATTTTATGACCCTAACACAATACCTAGGTACATTTGATCACATCCAAATCAATCCTTGTGAGTATGACTTGGGTCAAGGGATAGAGACTAACCTAGAAGTATGACATCCTAACTGGGGGCAACCAGTCGCTCCTACTCATGTACTAGATATGCCTCATTCTATGGATACAAATTCTAATGAGTACAATTGTGATTCCCTCTCAGGCACCACAATATATATTGAAGTTGATGTAATTCATAAAAATGAACCTTAGTTTGAACAAGGGGAAGTTCCAATGCTACTCAAACAACAGTCCTTCCCCAAAACATAAATTGGAACTTCGGAGATAATAGTGGGAATATCAATACTAGAACTAGGTTCACATCAAGGATTGAGATGGTCCCTATGAGAACTTTTCTGGAAAGAATGACTACTCGAGAGGAGAATCAAAATGTTAGTGTTAGTTTGGACTTGTTAGATTCACATAATACTAACAATGACTCTAATAGTGATGTTAGGATGCTTCATGGTCTAGGTAGTCCTTCAGAGAGAGTTATAATAGAGCTTCTCTTACCCATTGAAAGCCTTGATCATGACAACGCATTGTTATCTTTAGAACCTACTAGATGTTTGTCCTTAATCCACCCTAAACTTATTGAGTGGAATCCAAATGAGCCTATAAACCTGATTTCTTCCCCAAATGACTATTCCTTAGCCTATTATCTAAATTCTATTTAGCCTCTTACCTCTTCCACCAGTGCAATAATCATGAACATGACATAGGGGGATATCAAGTTTCTTAGTCTTAAAAAGAAAAAGAAAAAAGAAAAAGGGTTCTGATGGTAAAAATCACTTTGTGGTAGTGTTGGAACTTAAAATAGTAAAAACAAATGATGCATCCAATGGTTAAAACATCTCAGAGGCTTTAGAGGATGGGAAACTTGATATCTTGCCTAATCACTTTCAGAAGTGACCCTCAGTGCTTTTAGAACCTACACAACTAGTCAATTTGGGAACTACATAATCACGCCAATTGATATACCTGGCACAATCCTTGTCTAAAGAAGAAAAGCAACAATTCACTCAATTTTTCATGAGCAAGAAGATCAACTTTGTTTGGTCCTACTTAGAAATTCTAGGGATTGATACTAACTTGATAATGCATCACTTGTCTATTTCTCTCAGTGTCGAACCAGTTAAGTAGAAGCTCAAGAAAATGCATCCCCATGTGGCACTATTGGTCAAAGTTGAGTTAGAAAATTTGTTAAAAACTGAATTCATCAGAGTTGTAGCATATGCTGACTGGATCTCAAACATTATACCTATTTCTAAGACTGATAAATAATTCAGGGTCTGCATGGAATTATGAAATTTAAACAAAGCTTGTCCTAAGGACGATTTCCCACTTCCCAACATCGACATGATTGTGGACCTCATGACAGGGTATGAGATGTATCCTCTCATGGATGACTTCTCAGTGTATTATTAGATAAAAATAACACCTAAAGATCAGGAAAATACAACTTATATGTGTTCCTGGGGCACATTTTGTTGGAACGTTATGCCTTTTGGTCTCAAAAATGCCAAAGCGACGTACCAGAGAGATATGACGACTATATTACATAACATGATGCATAAGAATATGGAAGATTATGTCGATGACACTTTGGAAAAATCAACAAAAAGGACTACACATTTGGTTGATTTAGAGAAAATATTTGATCGGATGGAGCAATTCAAATTAAGGCTAAATCCAAAAAAGTGTGCCTTTGGCATAACATCAGGCAAGCACCTTGGGTACATTTTTTGATTAAAAGGAATTGAGGTCAATCCAGAAAAAGTGATAAAAATAATGGAAATGCAACCACCAAGAAATATCAGCCAAATCCGAACATTACAAGGGAAGCTATACTCAATCAAGATATTTATCCCACAGCTAGCAGATAAAGCTTAACCCTTCACAAAGACACTCCAAAAGGGTGTAACATTCAAATGGGATGAAGGATGTGAAAAGCACTTTTAACAGATTAAGGAGTACCTAGTAAATCCACCTATCTTAATGGCACCCATACCAAGGAAACCTCTCCTGCTATATATATCTGCTACAGAAATGTCGATTGGATTTTTACTAGCACAACATGATGAAATAGGAAAGGAAAGATGAATTTATTACATAAGTTGAATGATGGTTTCTTATGAGAACAATAACACAATTATTGAAACATCTTGTCTAGCAGTGGTATTTCCCTCACAAAAGCTCTAACATTATATTCTTGCACATCATGTCAAGTTGATTGCAAAGATTGATCCTTTACAATACTTGTTTAGTAAGGCATCCTTGACTGGTAGACTAGCAAAATGGGTGATAATACTCAGCGAATTTGACATTGATTACATAGATAGAAAAGCTATCAAAGGGAAAGTCATTTTTGATTCACCTAGCGGATGCTCCTCTTCCAAACAATAGACCACTAATAATAGAATTTCTTGATGAAGCCATTCTAAATCTGAAAAAGCACCCATGTAAAATGTTCTTCAATGATTCTTTCACCCAAAAAGGGTCTAGAGCTAGGGTACTCTTTATAACCCCACAAGGATAAAAACTCCCTAAAGTTTACAAGATGATATTTCCTTGCACAAATAATATAGTTGAATATGAAGCCTTGGAAAATGGACTCAAGTTAGCTATTGAATGGAAAATCACAAAAATACACACTTTTGGAGACTCTCAGTTAGTGATCAACCATGTAAAAAACCATTATTAGGCCAAGGATGAAAATATCTTGCCCTATAAGAGGATGGTTGATGATTTAAAGAAGTACTTTATCTTTATCACGTTTCAACAAGACCCAAGATGGTCACCTCATCTGTATGATCTCTTGTAAAGAAAGGGTAGGAGATAACCTAGTAGCCCATCCCCATTGCTCCTCATCCACAAAGAGAGCATAAGTCATGAACTCCTAAAAAATTCTCTGAGGATGACCATATTGCTTCAGTACTTGAGAGACAGTGAATCGCTCAATGATAGTTGAAGTCTTCCCGATTAAAGGACATGAAATGAACAGGTCTCTCCTCTGAGCCCTCCAATCTTCCCAAGCCTTGGTGCCCATGTAAGGATTCCAGGTCACTGCACTGAGGTCATCTAGCTAACACCTCCATTAATCAGTCTTCCCCAAGTGGGGTTGTGTAAGGAAACCTACATATATGTATACATAGGGTTGACCACCTTGGCGAGGGTCATATGTCACAGGCCTACTGATGGGAAGGTGCTCCAATGCCCAAAACCTATAAGATCAAAACTCATGCGACCATACCCCTAGAACCTCAAAAGATAACCTTGTGCATCTCCTGGTACATCTATGCAAGTAGGCACTGACCCCAGCCCAACTACTCTGGTTGGGTGACAAGTCCCTCAAGGACTTAGCCCCAACTGCAAAGGAATACCTGCTGACCCATGTCTTCCATAATGAAGAAACCTATAAAGCCTACCATGACACATGCAAAAGGAAACTTTGCACCATATATAATCACCATATCATCCAATATGATGGCTCGATCCAAAATATTATGATCATGAAAAACTCATATGAGGGCTTGTATACCAAGCCATTGAGTCATTTCATACTCCACTCTCTCTCCAACAAATAGAATCCATAAAATCCTTTAGATTTCCTTGGGAGTAATGGTGATCTCCCTGGTTGGCAGGTGAAATGTATTATGCTCGCTATGAAGTCATTCGACCAAAGCTGTGAGTAATCCATGATTCACATGGATATCGGGCATCTGGAGCAACCAACCAAACCCACACTCATCAAGGTGACCTCTCTGAAAGTGTGAAAGGTTCCCCACTATTTGCATGGTTAGAGGATAGGTGGATCGAAAGTGGATATCTGGTAGCGGCACCTCCAAACATCAAAACAATGAGAAATCATCAGTACATGAGAAAAATCGAGCTAAAAATGTTGAATAAATGAATAATGATGATCATACAAGCTAAAAAACATACGATGGAATCCAAATTTATGAGCAAAAGAGATGAATTTTTATGTTGAGGACCTCAAAAACACTCACTGTTTCCCATATGATAAAGTACAATAGGGAGAACTGGCATGAAGACACACATGAGTCAGGGCCAAAGACAGTATGAAAAACTAGTCTGATACGACAAATTAGATATTGGCATACGACAAAAGGGGCAGGGAAGAAGGTTCTCATACGAGTCATGAGTCCCTCCCGGACAAAAAAACCTATGGACCTATATGGAAAAACATTTTTTGTTAGTTTTTCGTACGAGCCATCTCACCAACATACGATGAAATGACTTGACGCGTTGGAAAATGACAAAAAACTTGAAAAAATCAACAAAAATGTGTGAAAATGGAACCAACAAGATGGTTTTTGACTACTCACTAGAGGCGGGTAATCCTGGGGTTGGTTGTGCCTTTTCATGCGCTCAAATCGATGATTTTCTAGTAGGACCACCATTTTCACTCAGATAAGGTTTTTGAATTTTTAAATCGAGGAGTGAAAATAAATCTAAAATGACCCTTTTGGACCTTATATAGGTTTTGACCTAATTTTCAAACTTGCTTTGATAAATGTGAAAATTGCACCCTTAGCTAATTGGATAGTCTTGAATCCATTTTTAGGACCGAAATCAAAATCTGACGTCGTTTCACTGGTCAAAAATGCAAATTAACTTGTTACCCAAATGTAGTTTACCATCGACACTTTCTTTGTAGGATTCCTCCTCAATATCATTCCTAATCAACTGAATCAAGCATTCTCTATTTTAATACAGGAAATTAAACCTTGGTCAACCCAAGTCAACTCTTGGTCAAAATTGGTCAACCAGACCTCAAATCAAACTTGAATCTGATTCTTCTATATAAATTTGATCAAATTGATGCTTTCAAATCACTTGCAAACATGCTTGTCGCCCTAACCACATTTCAATTTTGATCTTGAGGGGGTAACATCAATACATCAATAATTTGATTCAATCAACACATTTCATTGCCAGGGGCATTAGAGCTATGTATCAAATCAGGATTCTTCCTACACAAGTGATTTTATCGCTTCACATCAAGTCACTTGAATCTCTAGTGGCATATCAGTTTAATTGCACCACATCAAATTGATAACACCTCTTAATCAATAAATTGGCTTCATTAGGACCCATATCAAGTCAATTACCCTGAGTAATCAATCAAATGGAAATCAATCTCATCGCACCACATCAGGTCGATTAGTCATGCAAACCAATCAAAAAATTGGTAAATCTTCTTTGGGATAGATGCTCAACATCATAGCTTCACATCAAGCTGAATATTCAAACCTTTATGTCAGTCTTGGCCCAATCAAGTCCAAAACTGACATCTTCAGATCTCCCTACCAGTCTTTTCTCATTCGAGTCCAAAGTTGATATCCTTAATCTTCAATCGCTCTTTGTTCGATCAAATTTGGAATTGGTTATGATCTTCAGGATAGTTTTATCACTTCACATCAATCTATTCCCAATCTATCATCAAATATTCTTTGAATCAACACGCTGCTCGCACACCGATTCAAAAATGGGCAAATGTAATCACTTAAAATTGGTCTAGTAAACCCATAGCCCCTAATTTGATTAATTTCCCTTAATAATCCTAAATAAAAGGCATTTATTTCTAGACCTTAATTATGTAAGTATTTAATCAAAATTGCTTACATAATTAAATCAACTTATTGAATGAAATTCTTAATGAAAGCTTAAAACATTTAATTTCTTGAACTATAGGGATTAATTAATAGTCCTAAAAAAAATTAATTAAAAGAACCCCTTCACACATCCCCACAAATGTGTGAGCACATAAAATTCAAATAAAAGCAATTGAAAGGGGATGGTTACCAAATTTGTCACATTCTCCCTCAAACAAACACAAGGTTAACCAATCAACGATCTTTCACCTGGATCAAGCTCGCATGGATTGAAGGGAAATGCATCTCAAATGCCCTTTGTGGCTAAATCTCGACCGTCCATTTCAAGGAAATTCTTATAAAAAGGGATAGCTCTCCTTGCTCAAAGACAGACAAAAATTGAGAAGTAACATCATAATGCTATTTTGATTCTAGGTTTTGATCATGTTTTAGAATGCATCTTCATGGTAACTTAGTGTTGTGCATTTTATTCTTAAATAAAATTCTAGTTTCAATTTCTTAGTATGTAGTTGCATATTGCTTAGATTACTTCATTTTTAGCATGTATTTATCTTAGTTTCACTCATGCATTTCACCTCCATGATCTTGAGGGAAAAGTATGCAAGTTCATGCATCATTCCCATTATTCAAATCTTCCATTTTGGAGTTTTCTAGTCACTGATTCCAAATGCCAATCTAATGAGCATCTATTGAGAATCAAACTCGCTTCAACTAGGAAGCAATAAGCCTCTTTTAAGGGTAGTTTCATAATGTTAGATTTTGATTTGATTGATCACTAACCCTTGAGCTAATGGTTTATTGAGTGTTTGGTATTTTTAGGTTGAAGACCACATTTACCACACACATAACCATTGTGTTAAAGCCTCAAATAAATGCCACATGTAATATCCTTGCTTCCCTTCGGGCCAAAACTGGGTCCCACAAAACATCATCATAACATTTAATTCTTCCTTGCAAGCTCACGGCTGGAAAACATTTTCCCCACTAACCATCAAGAGGATGCGAGAAACCATCACGGTCATCACAAACATCAACTTTCAGACTCACGGGTTCAACTGATTGACTTCAAAAACTATTGTGAGGATGTGGTAGGAAACACTTTTTTACCTTTTGAACATCTTCAAATTTTGACATGTGGCTCATTGTCGCTTCCCCACAAGCCATGGGTCTTCGTTGTGTAATCAAGTTGCGAGGATGTAATAAGATACTTTATCACCACCTGGAGACTGCCACACAGTCTTGCAACTACTAGTCATTAACCTCAATAATAATAGTGAGGGTGTGTCTAGGAGATCACCAAACTGCCAATACTCAACCGCAAGATCGCAACATTTTTTGCCTGAAGAAATTAAACATGACTTAAAGCATGTGAAAAATATGAGGGGTAAACTACCATGGAGGGGAAATTTTCAAAATTCATTCGACCAGAACACATGAAAATATATGGTCGCAAGACAAAAGTATGAAACAATGACCATATGGCCAACATTAAATAAGACCCTAACCACAAATACCAGGGTAAATAAAATATGACATGCCAATCAATAGACACAATGCAGGAACATATGTAAATGAATAAAAATTTTAAAAAATTAAAAGCTATATAAACTGAAATGACTTAAAGAGAAGCATAATATTCAATGGTCATCTTTTTCCTTCCTTTATAAACAGTCTGAAATCCAAGGAACAATTCTAAATCATAACCAATACCTCAAAAGATGAACTGATGAGAAACAAATAGAAAGGTATGAGTAACCATGTGAATGGAAGAATTAAAACAAGCATATAAAACTATGAGTGTTGTATGAATCTAGAGAAAATATAATTCCCCTTCCCAATGGCCTTATATATATGATACCAATTCATGGTTTACATGCAGAGAAGAGGAATGTGAGAGTTGTTATTCGTAGCATAAAAATTGCAAGGCAATCACATTTAGGGAGAACCCTTAACTTGAACACACAAGGCGAGAGAATTAATACATTTTTAAACGTATTGTTTTATTGTATTGGGTGTAATTAGTTGATCTTTGTAGAGGTGGGGTAATTTCAATTTTTGTTTCTTCATACTTTTACCTGCTCTTTCTATTGTTTTTTTATTTTTTATTATTTTGGTTTAATGAAAAATTATTTGATATAGATCGATAAGACCATGGCACTCAATAAATTAAGACATACATAAAGGACCATAGCCACGGGAAAAATAAGTCGACATAAGATATCACGCGGGATATCAATAAAAAATGGTCTGTAATTTCATGGTTCAACATGAACTTTGTTCTGTGATTGTTATTGCAGCCACTAGAACTTTGTTCTATGATTGTTCCTACATCAATTGGACTAAATACCTTGCTTCCAAGCTCCTGGGAGATACAATAGTTTTTCCAATACCAGGGGCACCTGCAAGAAGAGGGGCATGACCAACCATCTTCTTCTAATGGATTGTGTCCCCCACTACTCCAGTTGTTTCTCTTGCTTGCTCCTCCCAGACAAAACCCACAACCAGAGGAAAAGTACTTCCATCTTCCTAAATCCACAAAAGAGAACAAAGCTAAGTACACTAGGTTTTAATAATTAAGTATTATAAACCCTAAAAACCCTGGCACTGCTCAAAGAATTATACGCTTTAGTTATTTTCTTTGTTACTCCTAATATCACCAAGAATTGTATACATTTTTTGCAATGATGAAAGAATATAAAGTAATAAAAATGGTAAAACCCATATTTTCGAGAAACCCTACGCAATATTGATATAATCCTTTTTCTTTTGAACATGCTTCACAGAATATATGTACCCAACATCAATAAAACAAAAACAAATTACCTCTGAAACCCTCTGCCTTGGTGACATTCAACAATAATCATAAAAAATAAATCTTCTGAAATTAATCAACAAAGAATGAAAATCCTTTAATGCCCACCATGTAGACAACTAGGAACAGTACTTCATAAACTCCTGAAAAAGTATAAAGTCATAAATAGTTCTCGACTGCAATGTAATTAGAGAAAGAAGGTTACTGTTGTAATGTCCCCGCCAGGGAACCCATAAGGAATCAGGTCTTATGACCAAAATTGCAACTAATTTTTTTAATTTTTTTTACATCATTACTACTCCACATTTACAATCCTTAAGGTTCCCTTAATGAATTTCATTTACTAACACATTTACATTACTTATCCAAATTAAATTTCATTTCCTTTCTTTACTTTCACATTTAGAATTTAAGAGATAGGGTAAGAAAATAACATTTCATTTACAATTATATTCCTTACTTTATATACTAATTCCATTTCTCCTTCCTACACATTGAATAACTATTCATTACAAATCACATTTCAACTTTAGCATAATAAACATTTTTCTTTCATTGCAATAAAGAGGAGATAGAAAAGATCATTCAACATTACATT
>MU226309.1:2563669-2591450 GCA_018584345.1 Thuja plicata
AGAGTAACTTGGTTAAATCTCCACACATCAACAATTTGAGGATTTTGAAGGCACGCTCAGACCTGTGTAGCCAGGTGGAGACGATGCCTGGTACCTGCATCCTGCATCACCAACTGATATGCATATACAAATATATATAAAAATAGACAGTAGCAAACAAGGAGGGAGAGTGCGACATCGTGTGGATCTCCCGTAGGAGTTACTATGACTGCCCCTCCTCATCCTACACTCACATCAACCAGTGAACATCAAACCACAATAGGGTCAGTAGGGTTAAATCATAATATAAACATCATAACACAAATCAATGTAAAACATTTTACTGATAGTTCATTTCTAGCCATTCATCATTAAATCATAACTCATTTAAGATGTAAAATAACTGCAATAACCAGTTATATATGCTCAACTATCTCATAAAATGCTAACTAAATAATAATCACAGTCCATCATAAAACCCAAAGTGTCAAAACAATAGTCTTGTCTGTCTAACATAGGAAGATTCTAGGGTGGGCATTACAACTGTAACGGGCCTAGAGTTTTGTACACTCAATCAAGAGAGGTTAGTAGCACTGATTCCAAATGTAATCAATAAAATAACTACTAAGAATGATCCTATCAACAATAAAAGAACAAACATTATATAAAGGAAGACAAATAAATGCAAACCACAATGCTTGAAACTTCTATTGCTCCTCTCTACTCCTTCAGAAATGTTGCGTGGATAGTGCTCAATATTGGCGTTGTAAACATTTGTGACTTGGGAGTGTTGAGAAAATGAGATAAAAATGATAAGGATTTTCTAATGCTTCATATGAAAATCATACATAGTAATTGTGCACAAATTTGGAGATATTGGACCTCTTCAAATGGTTGAGAAAGATTGATTTTATAGAATATGGAGATGGTTTTGACAGATGAGATTGATCCTAGAAACTTGAAAACGGATGCTTGAGATCAAAAGAAACTAAAGAAGCAATCAGTAAAATCCTCCTCTTAACTGAAGAAAAGAGGAAATGGCTCAGTCAACTATAGATTTGATTATGAGTCCCCTTTTTGAACTGGAGAGAAGATGAAATGATTTATGCAATCACAAAGATTGATCACGAGTTCCCCTTTTTGAACTATAGAGAAGAGGGAATAATTTATGCAATTACAAATATTGATCATGAGTTCCCTTTTTGGAACTATAAAGAAGACAAAATGATTTATGCAATCACAGAGACTGATCACGAGTTCCCTTTTTTAAACTGGAGAGAAGAGGGAATAATTTATGCAGTTACAAAGATTGATCATGAGTTCACTTTCTGGAACTAAAGAGAAGATTTATTTGATTTTAGAAATTGAAATGCTCATAAATGAGATATTTGAATTCTATTTTGATTTAAAATAGAATTAAGTGTGAAATTAAATTAATTTAATTAGAAGAATAATTAAATAAGTTTAAGTATTTGAATTTAAACTTTAGGAAATTGAATTTAATTAACTAATAAAGATTATGGCAAATATTCTTCAAACAAAAATAGTCTTTTTATCTGGAAAGGTGGACAGGCTTCTGTGGGCCCCTGCTAAGGATGGATCATATAATATCAGAGATGGATATAGGATTATACAACAACAGGAATCAAATAAAGTTCCTTGTCAGGCTTTCTCTTTTTGTTGGACAAGTAACTCTCCCTAAGGTAGGGTGCTTTGCTTGGATTGCTCTAAAAAAAAGGGCTCTCACAAGCGACCGATTAACTAAGTTCCACATTTCCCAACCATTCAAATGCATGTTATGTGACCAAGAGCTGGAAGATGTGGATCACTCATTCCTTAAATGTCAATTTGTGTATCAGTGCTAGATTTTTGTACTTGGGAAACTTAAATATTCCTCTCCCCTTCCAAAAACTTTATGGGATCTTTTTCAAGCATGGCCAGAACTTTACCCTAAAGATCTCTTCTCTAGTTTATGGAAATGTATCTTGACTCTAGTTGTCTGGGCATTATGGTGGGAACGAAACAAGAGAATTTTTTGTCATAATCCCTCTTCATTAGAATCTGTCCTTTTGAGTATTGAAAAATGTATAGCAGAGGTGGTGAATGCTAGCCATAATTGAATCAAATGCAATCCATTTCTAACCACTTGGGACATCTCTATCATCCAGGAGTGGAAACATATTCATGTACCTATTGGATGGGGCAAAAAAGATCAAGCAAAAAAAAAAATTGTAGGGAGCATGTAGATTGGGTCTCGCCTCAACCTGGGCTTGTAAAACTCAACTTTGATGGTTCTTCAAGAGGTAATATGGGCCAGTCAGAGTTTGGGGTATGCATTAGGGATCATCAAAGAGTAGTCTTGGCTGTTAAAACATCTCTTCTGCCTCTAGGAACAAACAATATAGCAGAAGCACATGCCTTATTCGATGGTTTAGTCTTATCTAGAAAATGTGGATTCAAAAATATCCATGTAGAAGGTGACTCTATGATTATAATTAATGCATGCATCAAATGTGAATAGCACAATTGGAAATTAACATATATTTTACAACAAATCTAGATGCTTATTAACACATTTAAATCGACATGCATCTCCCACACAGTGTGAGAGGGGAATGCCTTAGCAGACTACCTATAAAACTTGGGTTGCGAAGGATTGAACCATGAGGATACTAAACCATGGGAATTCATCATGAATGATTGTGTAATGCAAAGAATCATTGAAAGTGATATGCAGGTTAACAAGGGAGAAACAGGGAAATAGTTGGATCGCGAGCATGGGATATTCTGGAGTTGGCAATATTTCAACTGAGTAATATGTTCAATCTACAAATATGCCATGTCAAGGACACACATACCAAATTTATATGATCTTGGCTGACTGGAGGTGTACCTAGACTCGATAAGGTTATTTTATAGCAACCCACTTTCCATTTATAATCAACATCATTACATGCAAACCAAAAAAATATACGTGCAGAGACAATGTAATGGGCATAGTCACATGGTGTGAGAGTCATTTAATACAACACACAAACTTAATGAAGCCCATGTGACTACAAGACATGCAGAGACATCACAATGGCGGCTGATTGTGTGATCAAAAGATGGCAAGTGGGCAATTATGCGATTAAGTGTGCAAAAAAAATCACAAAAATGGAAAAGACAACACCTTATGCATAAAAACGTATGAGTTTCCCAAAGTATCCTATCATTGTCTTTTTTAAATACAGGGCATGGTGTAATCTTCATAAAAGCACAGTGAAAGCTCATTTGTATTGGGGTTTTTGGAATTGTAGTGTAAAGAGGCTTCTGAACCATGGTGCTATCTCCAGATGTGTACACAAAGTGTGAATTTTATGGGTTGCTTCATGAGGAAATTTCACCATGAAATTACCAAATCTTTCTATTGTCGGGTGAAACAGAGGAGCATCTCCCAGCTAGGGGTGAGGATCTTCAATTGGACTCTATTTTTCATTTGAAGGGTCATTCGCAGATTAATAGGTGAGCACATCTTAAATCCACGATCAAAGAAAGTCACTTTCCCTTCTCAACTGTTGTCAGTCTTTTTATCAAATTTGATGGACTTGCTCCAATTAGTGGATTTACTGGCTCTCATTGCAAATAAGGTGGTCCAGCCACATTTCCTTAGGGATAATCAGCTTATGCTTTCCATTCAAAAGTACAATCTATGGTCTAGATGTGCTTTGTTGGGTGGGTTGTTTAATCGACAACAATTGATGGAAAAGCATGAATGTTTGATGGTTTATGAAAACATCAAAAAGGGGTTGGAAAGACAGAGTTTTAGATGTGTTAAATCCATTTTGTAGGCTATTGATAAGGAATTGGGCAAGGAGCTAGCCACAAGCATCAAGTGAATAGTATATGCCTTGCTAGACATATTGGGTTCCCCCAATATTTCTTTGAGAACACTCATTCAGACGGTCAACCAAGATAACAGAATAGAGGCTTTGCAGTTGCCCAACAATGTTCCAGATTTGAACCTCCCGTCAAGTGTGGGTCTTTCTTCAAATGATGGCCTTCTGCTGCAAGGAGTAATACATGACCCATCAGTAGAAGAAAAGGATGGATGGATCATTGATATTCCCATTTCCCCTCTAGCTGGATGGGAAAATGCCTGGGATTTAGAGAGGCGGAATATTGTGCAGCTGCAGATGGAAATTGCAGATATGGAAGAATAAAGAAAAAACTCTGAGGTTTACTTTTTTGGGATTCATATTTGAATATATATGGTTTTTCAAAGCATGCAGATATTAGTTTCAATGGAAATTTTTGGAAAATATCAATTATCCCCAAAGTTGAAAAGTAGCTCAATGGCTATCACTTTCTGACTTGAAAGTTGATATATTTGTATAGTTCTTTATTTTCTTCTTATATACATGTAACCGACTAGGATTCTGGGTTTGCTTCATTGATTCTTTCCCAGTTGAGTCATCGAATCAGTTAAAAAATAATAAATATATACAGTGGCTTGTCCACTTTTGTTTAAAAAAAAAGATTAATTAATTAAGGTTTATTAATTAAATAAAATTAATAATTTAATTAATTTTAGAGAAATGATTAAATAATTATATGATTAGATTTAGAAGAAAAAGATGATTAATTAGTGATTACAAAATCATTAATTAATAGATGAAAATTAGTAATTAAATGCAAGGACACAAGTCTGTCCATTTTAGGGTGTCTACAGTTACAAACCTTGAGACCTGGGCCTTTTGTGTGCGTATGCGTTACAATTGACAACTTCTTTGAAGTGGATTGTAATTCTTCAATCTTTGTTTCTTTCAACTGTAACTAATGTCAAAACCCTACAACCTTATTAAGCCACTGCAAATTAACTACCAAATTCAACAATGCAAGTGTTTTTGAGCATTTGCAAATTTTAAAGATTTCTTTTTTTTTTAGTTTCCCTATCTTGTTTTAAATAGAATGGATTTTTTTTCCCCTCTGCTTTTGTTTTTTAGCATTTTGACCGACACAAGGCTCGAATGAATTGATTTTTTTATATTTAAGTACATGTATGAGTTTAACCTAAAAAACACTCAAGTGGATTTAGTGCTGAGTGGAATGGTAAATGATATGGTTTTTGTTGTCTACTCTTGAGAGACAAGTTGACATAAGACATGACACAAGATAAAAAACAAATGACCTGCATTTTTTGTGGTTCAACAAGGACAACTATCAGTCTACTGAAATTTCTCAGACAACTGTACTAGTTCTGGCCTGACCATATCCTAGTCCTCTTTTGTTCCTTTGAGTGGGTGGTAAAGATAATTAGACCAATCCCTGTTGTCTTGCCCCCAGACCAGTTTTACGATCATATCCATATTGTTGCAGCATAGTATATCTATGTCCATATTGTGTCAAGGGTATTTGTACTATTGGTGTCTCTTGAGGATCTTGATATAACAAAGTATTAATGTCTAGATCAAAGGGATTTTCTTCACTTATGTCTCCACATTTAACAAATGTAGTAGGCATACATCTGAATATTACTGGTTCCAGAGCTTCAAATGTTTCCATTGGTCTAGGTCTTCCATATGATCTAGGAGATAGAGGCATGTTGGTGATGGTGAAGGATTCCTCATAGTGGTATTCACCACACCCTTTGTCTTGGATTGATATTTTGACTACCTTACTTAATATATCCTTTGGAATGGAATAAGAAGAAGAAGGAATATTGGCTTCATGATTCGATAGTACTTGATTGTTTGCATTGTCTCTTATAATGTTGCAATATTGAAAGGGTTTGGGATCTCCCTCTATGATGATATCTATTCCTTGGTAGTGAAATTTGATACATTGATGGTATGTTAAAGGGACAGTCTACATTTCATGTATCCATGGTCTTTCGAGCAACATGTTATATACTAGTTCAAGGTCTAGGATTTCGAACGGAGTTCTCTCTATCAATAGACCTATCTTAAATGGTAAAATTAGGATACCTTTAGATGACCTTTATTCCTCATCATATGCTCTGATATTGATTATTCTGGTGACATCAATACTGGATTCTAAGTAACCCAAGGTTTTTATTACATTAAGAGTACAAATGTTTATTCTAGTCCTTCCATCAATGAGGACTTGTCGGATATTATGTTTATGCACTTGGACCAGAAAATGCAGGCGATCATTGTGTAGAGGTTTGTGTGGTGGTACATCATGGTCTGTAAACATGGCATGTTTGTTATCAACAATATAATTGAAAATGGTGTGAAATTTCTCTAGAGATATGTCATGCAGGACAACTACATTTTGAAGAGCCTGGTCCAAAGCTTTCTTATGCTCTAGGGATATGTGCATAGTTTTAAAATGGAGATTTGGGCAGATGTGCACTTGAGTTGATCCACCAAAATGAGTTGTGGATTAGAAGTTGGTGTAGGATTTTCCAATGTAGCAGAAGTAGAAGGCATTCCTTGTAGAACAACTTTGGAACGATGAGTTGTAACAGTGCATTTGGCATTATTATCTCTGATAGTGATGGTAGAAACTTAACTTTCTATAGGATTTATGTAATTTATCATACTATCAAAGGTAGACTAGGTATAGTTGACTTGCTTGGATTGAATACCAAATACGAAGGCTTTTCCTTTATTATGGTTATGAAAAGGATCATCGAAGACTTTAATCACATTTTGGAAAAGGAAATCATTGTTGGCATTGCATGTTGGGTTGATTCTGGGATACTACAACCACCTAAGAAATTGGCGTTTGAAATTGAGTATTTTCCTGTGGGGTTTGCATTGCAAGTGTTTGATTTGGCATGGGTGCCCCTTGTAATGAAATTTTTGGTTTAGCATAATTGACCGTCTTGACATCAATAACACCATTGTTGGTGACATTTTTTTTTTCCACCACTTATCTTTATAAGTTAAATTCTTGTGGTATTGTTTTAGGTAGGATATGTGAGAATTCCTCTTTTGATCAAATTTTTCTCGCATCAAATGCCTCGTTCTATCAATTGTTTAAAATTGGGAGCGAGTTGGAGTTTTGTAGTAAAATCCATGTTTGGGATTAAATTATCAGTGAACATGACTATTAGATCTTTCTCAGGAACATCATATGTAATTTTGTTGGTTGTGTTTCTCCATCTTTGTAAAAATTTAACAAAGGAATCACCTTCTTTTTTCTTGATATCACAAAGGTCCTTGATGCTGACCTTGCATTCTATGTTGTGATGAAAGTGAGTGATAAAATTTTCAGCCAATTCACCCCAAGAGTGAATACCATGTGGTAAGTGAGAGGACCATTCCATTGCTAGTCTGACTAAGCTTTGTGGAAATAGTTGCATTAATTATATTTCATCATGTACGACTTTGATGCAACTAGAAAAGAATTCCTTGATGTGTTCCATAGGATTGGTATTGCCTCTATACTTGTCAAAATGAGGTACTACAAAATGTGATGGAAATGAATACATGTGTAAAGAATGATCAAAAGGATATGGGTACAAATCTTCAATAGTATGACTTAGTTTGTCCCTGATTTTGAATATCCATCATTTGATTTTGTAGGTTTTGCACTTGTTGTATCAGAATATCAGTTTGGGATTGAGGAACATTTCCAGCATTGGATCTTTGTCTCATAGTTGGTAAAAGACTTTGCCTTTGAGTTCCTTGTGTTGGGATGTATGATCTTCTTGGGGTTTGGTATTGATTCCCAAAGGCATTGTTTTGTTGTTACTGGGGTATATAGTTGGTCCAAGGTTGTTGTGACTGTTGTTTTTGAGCCCTCTGTTGGAATAAAGTTTGATCCCTTGGAGGATTTTGACTAAATGTTGGTCATATAGAGATTGATCTGAGTTGTTGCAAAGAATGATATCCAAGGCTAGTAAAAACAAGGAGATAGCTAGGCAAGTACAAGAACTTTTGGACCAAGGGTTGATCAGAAAGAGCATAAGCCCATGTGTTGTCCCAGTGGTGTTGGCTCCTAAGAAGGGAGGTAAGTGGAGGATGTGTATTGATTCTAGGGAAATAAATAGTATCACTATTAGATATAGATTTCCTATTCCTAGGATAGAAGATCTGATGGATTGTTTGGGGGGTGCTAAGTTCTTTTCTACAATTGATTTGAAAAGTGGTTACTATAAAATTAAGATGAAGGAAGGTGATGAGTGGAAGTCAGCCTTTAAGACTACATAGGAGTTATATGAATGGTTAGTTATGCCCTTTGGGCTTACCAATGCACCTAGTACCTTTATGAGGGTGATGAATGAGGTCTTGAAAGACTATATAGGTGTGTTTGTAGTTGTCTATTTAGATGACATCCTCATTTTTAGAAAGACAAAGGAGGATCATATGAAGCACTTGGTGTTAGTGTTGAGGAGGTTGTAGGAGGAAAAACTCACCATTAATCTTGAAAAGAGTGAGTTCATGAAGGAGGAACTAGTCTACCTAGGATTTGTAGTTTCCTAAGGTGACTTGAAAATGGATAAGGACAAAGTAGAGGCCATATTGAAATGGCCTAGTCCTAAGATAGGGACTGAAGTTAGGAGCTTTCATGGGTTAGCCCAATTCTATAGGAAGTTCATTAGGAGATTCAGTGAGATTTGTGCTCCAGTCCTAGAGACCATTAAAGGAGGTTTGAAAACCAAATTTGTAGGGACCAAGGAAGCTAATGAAAGGTTTGAAAGAGAAGTAGCCACTAAACCTATATTCTTGTTACCAAGATTTGACAAACCTTTTATAGTAGAGTGTGATGCAAGCAACATAGTAGTGGGGGCTGTCTTAAGCCAAGAAGGTAGGCTTGTGGCATTCTTTAGTGAGAGATTGAATGAGGCAAAGTCTAGGTACTCTTCCTATGACTTGGACCTATATGCTCTTGTACAAGAATTAAATAAATGGAAGCATTGCTTATTTCCTAAAGAGTTTTTCATCTTTACAGATAACCAAGCATTGATTTATATCAATACTCAAGACAAACTTAGTTTGAGGCACATCAAATGGATGAAGTTTTTGTAGTCATACGCCTTCATTATTAAGCATAAAAAGGGGGTGCAAAAAAAAGTTGCATATGCCTTTGGTAGAAGGATGCTTACAATACAGGATATTCAATTGTAGAGTATAGGGGTAGAAGGGTTTAAAGACCTTTATGAAGGAGATGCAGACTTCTCAATGATCTACAAGGTGTAAAAATAATTTGAGAATCACTTTCACAATAAGTATGCAGAATATACTCTTTAAAATGGATTGTTGTTCAAAGGGAAACAATTGTGTGTGCCAAGGGGATCCATGAGGGAGAAACTCATACAAGAAAAGAATAATGGGAGCTTAAGTGGACACTTTGGATTGAACAAGACCTTGGATCTTGTGGAGAGGTTTTATTGGTGGCCAAAAATGTAGAGGGATATAAGGAGATACATAGAAAAGTGTGGGGTGTATCAAAAGGCAAAAGGAACTTCATCAAATGTAGGTTTATATCAGCAATTTCCCATCCCAAGTAGACCATGGGATTGCATCAGTATGGATTTCATTATGGGACTACCTAGGACACCTACTGGTTTAGACAGTGTGTTTGTGGTAGTGGACAATTTTAGCAAGATGAGCCATTTTTTCCCATGCAAGACAACACATGATGCTAGCCATATTGCCCATTTGTTCTTCAAAGAGATAGTGAGGATAGATGGCTTACCAACAAGCATAGTTGCAGACAGAGATATGAAGTTTATGGGACATTTCTGGAAGACACTTTGGAGAAGGATAGGAACCAACTTGTCACATAGCTCAGCTTATCATCCTCAAATGGATGGCCAGACAAAGGTGATCAATAGGGTCCTTGGAAATTTGTTGAGATGTTTGACCAAAGAATATGGCCAAAGTTGGGAGCAAGTGATACCTTAGGCAGAATTTGCCTACAATGATAGCACAAATTGGACCACAAGTAAAAGCCCATTTGAGATTGTTTATGGTTTACACCCTAGGGGTGTACTTGAGTTGAGAGACCTACAAGGTTATGAAGGCATCAATGGTCATGCTGATGATTTCTCTCACTCAATGAGAGAGGTACATGAATAGGTGAGGAGGACATTAATGGAGGCCAATCAAAAATTAAAAGCCAAGAGAGATGAGGGAAGAAGAGATCTGCAATTTGAAGTAGGTGATCTAGTGATGGTGTTTTTGAATAAGGAAAGACTACAAAAGGGAATACCTAGTAAGTTACATATGAAAAGGATTGGGCCTTGCAAGGTGTTGGCCAAGTATGGACCCAATGCCTATAAGGTGGAGCTACCTAAGGAGATGTCAATTTCTCCAATCTTCAATGTGAAGGACTTGATAAACTGTAAGGGGCCAGAGATGGATGAGGTATAGTACAGTACTAAAGTGAATAAGGATTTGGGATAGTTCAAGACTCTGGATCACATCAAGCCACAAGTTGAAAGGATATTAGATTTAAGAGTGAAGAAATAGACCAGGCATAAGGTCTATATGGAACATCTAGTGAAGTGGAGGTAGCAACCAAAGTCAGAAGCCACTTGGATAACCAAGAGTGACTTCAAAAATCATGGAATCAGTGAGGAGTTCCTATCACCACATGTACCTTAACTTATTTTTTGCAGGGAGAGGATGGTGTAGGAGCACCCTAAGGTCTTTGAAAGATCTTGTTAGTCATTTTGGCTTGTAGTTTGGTTTGGACAACCATCAATGAATAAGGAAGATGTTATAAATTCCCAAGTGTTTTTAAGGTGTGTTTAGGGTTAGTAGGGAGTAGGGTTTGCTAGTTGTTGAGTCAAGTTGCTTCTAGGGGTCTATAACCTAGAAGTCAACCAAAAGGTCAAAGGGTTGACCAAAAACTCTAAAATGGGGTGATTTTAAAGATTTTAATGTTTTCAAGTGTTTTAGGGTCATTTGGTAAGTTTTGAAACCAAATTGGGCCATTGGAGTGGTAGAATGTCATTTTTGACAAAAGTTGTCAAAGTTGTCATGACAACTTTTGTAACTTTGCAAAGTTGTCATGACAACATTTCCTAGTTTTTAGGAATCAGATTTAAATGTGCCCAAATCTTGACATGAGGGTCTATACATGTCAGACTAGGATATATAAGGTGGAACAAACCCTAAACTGACAGTTGGAATTCATTTTTGTACGGACTGATTGTGGAGAAGTAGGATTTTGCACTTTATTTACAGACAAAACCATCATCCAATACCTTAATGGATTGAATGGGTTAAATTAATGAATTGAGAGTGTTTAGTGTGGTATTTCCTATGTGGTGTTAGTTTATTCATTTGTTCTTACTGGTTAACATTTTGTAAATCTTTTAGTTTTCACTTGTTCTCTGTCTAGTTTTGGACCAGTCATGTATATTATGGCTTTTCTTGGCATTCCCATGGTCAAAAGTCCTATGACCACTCGGAATGAATTAAATAATTGTATATACTATGTATATATAGTGTGTGGAGTGTGTGTGTGTAGGGAAGGCAAGAAAACATTCAGGACCTAAGTGAGTATTGGCTATTCTGGCTAGGGGAACTAAACAGAGCAGTGGCAATGGTGATTGCTTGGTGATTGGTGTATGCCAATAAATGGTAGAGGAGTGTAGGTTAATTTAATACAGACATATTTATGGAAGGAGAAGTTTAGAGGAGGTTTCTAGACCAGCTAAAGAAATTCAAGAAACCAAACTAGTGTTCATGCACTAGAAACCCTCAATTTTAGGGGTTTGGTGAAAGTCCATTGTATGGACAAGGTGGGAATCCAAGACCTAGAAAATATCTAATTTTAGGAAAAACCCACAAGGAATATGTGCTTATATTTTAGGGGTGTTAAGGTATTTTGAGAAGAAATCCATCTTTTCTATGTTTAGGAGGGCTAATAGGCCTAAAAAAGGCTACAAGGCCTAAAAGACTATAAATATTGAACCCAATTAGAAATTGGGTGAAATATCCACAATATTGGATCAAGAAGGGTTGAAAAAGATTAGAAATAAGTCAGGATTACAATCCTCAAGAAGATGAGTCAGTTAGGGAAGTAGAAGTCCAAGACATGCCATGAATTGAAAAGCTTATGGAGAAGGATCTAGGGAGAAATTTGAACTTGTTGGAGAGCTCCTAAGGTGTTAGAGGATCAATGAGGAATCCTCTAGTTATGGTAGTGAATGAGACACTAAGAGAGACCAAAAGAGGGTCTAGGTGAGATCAAGAAAGCTCTAGGAGTGGGAGCTCCCCATAACTGTAAGTCATGGAACTCATCTATATGAGGTTGTCTAAATTGCTTTGACAAATACTTGTCTCTAAACGCCTCCAAGAAGGTATCTCAAGTGATAGTGTCTAGAAATAGGTTTCTCTTATACTCTTCCTATCTCCACCAAGTAGAGGTTGATCCTCTCGATTGGTGTATCAAAAAATGTTCCTTAACATTGTTCCCATATGGACGCAATCCAAAACCCTGCTCTAAGCTCAAAATCCATGAATTAGCCTTAGTCCCATCCGTAGACCCTAAAAATAAGGGTGGCTAGAGGTGAAGTAACTCTTTGATCTGATCCCCTGTATCCTGGGGTTCTCTCTTAGTCACTCAAGCCACTATCTCTGGTGGTGGTGGTGGCATATGAATGGGCTCAATCTCATAGTCTTCTTTATTCTCTACAAATCTAGGAGGAGGACACCTATTACGCTCTCTAGCTGAGGATCTATGACCCTCTAAACCCTGATACTCAACCATCGATGGTAACCTCTTCTAAATAATGCCAACAAGGTTATGAAGTGCAATCTAAATATCCTGATTTGGATTCAGAGGTGGTTCAGAAGGGGGGTCTTGATCCCCTCTAGAAACCTCTACCTCCTTCTCTACATCCTTGTGTGCCAAGGGGGCACATCTACAACCTCGTCCACATCCCTGAGCTTGTCGCGTAACTAGAGGCATCCTACACAAGAATTGAAATGTTTAAGTTGAAATGTAATGGTTTAAGGTTCCTAGTTTTGAATCTGGACTCAGATACAAAAATGTCATGCCTAAAATTTTACAACAAAAAGCACACCATTTTTTTTTCTTAAACATGTTAATTTTACTAAAGTTGCATGTTGAGAGGGGTCAAGTGTTTACTATGTTCACTATCAAGGTTACAACATCGATGGATTTAATAAGTTCCTAAGAGTATTTGGGTAAAGTCAATTGATGTCGAGGGGAATCATGACAAGTGTCAACATCCCTCAATATGGTTACCTAATGTGGTTCAACTAGGTGGCCACACTTAATTGGGGGTCAATTATCTAAATCTGATTTATTATTCTTTAATGCGTTATTAACAAATAGTAAATATTTTGACTATTTCAAATTACCTTAATTAAATTATCCCTTCCTAAGATTTAATGACACATTAATTGAAATAATTAATATCATTGTACTTAAATAATTCTGATAATATGTATCTTTTAAATTCTATTTAATAGAATTTGACAGAAAAATTTTAAACTTACCATACTGAATTATAGATAAGTTGAACCCTTATGTTGAATCAACATTTAAACCTAATGTACATATAGTCTATTCATTCTAAATAAACCATAACATTAGTGTCAAAATAATTTATTTAAACTTAATTAAAATAATATCGCCAATTCTTTTATCACATTATAACAATTTACTTTACTCTGCATAAGTCAAATTGCTAATTACATCCCGTTAATATAATCCGTTAATATTCAACCAAATTTAATAATTAAACCTGTTAGCAATTCATGCTTTAGAACCTAATTAAATTACTAAAGATTTTGCCCTTTAAATTAACTAGAATGGTTTCGCCTAGTGAAATCCTATTATAATATTTAATACATTAACTCAAATTTTCCCATTGGAATTTCTTAGATTAAATAAATCATTAATTCTTAATCTTTTAAAAATCTTCATTAAAATTCTTTGACTCTAAAATTATAAATTCATTTTATAATTTTGACCCCTCCCCACTAGCTATCAATTAAATAATCAACACTCCTTTAATTTAAATAAAAGCCCATTAAAAGATTCCCCCAAATTTGCAAATTTGAAATTCAAAATGACTATTAGTTTATAATATTTTCCTTTTCAAACCCTAATAAGGTTTCACAAACAAAAGGAAAAAGAAATGAGTTTATTATTTCATTTCTCATTTCCTTCTTCTTCCCTCTCCTCTCAACCCTAACCCTATTTTTTCATATTGTTTTTGTTGCAAGTTTTATGGAGAATCTACAATGGTGGATGAATATATATATATATATAGATATATATTTCAAAATGAAAAGAGGGTTTCCCCACTTGTCGCAGAGGGCGGCATGCTGGTTTGAGAGGGCTACAGGTGGCAATTTTAAATATTACCAGGGCGGTAGGGGAGGGACAATTGAGCCACTTCTTATGGCCTTGGCCACCATGGTAGTCGACCACTGCATTGTGGCTTCGACCACAGTGGGCGGCCGAGCTCGCCGCGTTGTTTTAAAAATTCTCTTTTTTATAATGTTATTTTTTATTTTACACACACACACACACACATTTGATTGGTAAAGGCCTAGGACATATAATTTTATTACTCAGAATAAAATGTTACATCTCTGTTCGGTGCGGGCACTGGTAGGAAAGAACGGAGGAAAGAAAACCTCCAGTCTTTCCCGCGACCAAGTCCTATAATAAATACATTTTACAACCAATTGATTGTAGTTCAGAGGGCATTCCCCATTTAAAAGAAACTTACATTTTTTGCAAGAACTAATTAAAATACAATTTAGGAACATTTTAACTATGATCAGATATACATCTCAACATGAGTCACTATCCTTCCATTCTTGTTTGTAACTTTGCCATTTCCTTTATCATTGTCCTGGCTAATGCTTCAAGAGGATCTTAATTTACTGTTGCTGATACCTGCAAAATGCAGTTCTAAACATTCTTCCATATCTAGGTTAGTTTTATTCGATAGAACAAGAGAGAGCTCAAATAGAGAATCAGAAAAATCAGGTAGATATAATTCCTATAGCGAAAATCCTCCACTAACTCCTTACCTAACAAAGGCAATTTTGAGAGTTAAAATGAAAAAGAGAGATTTTAGTTAATATAGTATCAACATTATATAGAAAAAATAACATCAAAGAAAAACATCATTTTTTTACTCCTATGCTGATTTACTCTTGGAATCCCTTAATAAATGTTTGTCCAAAGTTACTTTATCTTTCACTTAGGCCATAGAAAAGGCTTGTTGAGACATCAACACCCTCTTTTAAATTAGACAAAAATATATTTAGAAGATGATCAGATTTAGTTTTGAAGCCATAGTTCAGAATAAATACACGGAAGGTTATGAAAGATAAATAACAATAATGATAATGGTTTTCCATATTATTAGTATGGCTTAGCATATATATATATATAATTTATTCATTAATGCAGTTTTCCAAACCTTAGTTACGCCTAGAGCTATAGACATAATTAAGATGGTCATCAGATAGATGATTCTATATCCCTTAATACCTTATCTAGCTGAGATGGCAATATGCGAAGATTAAACCTTGAAATCAAACTCAGAGTCTAGAGGGAAAGAAGGATATCAAGACTAATTAAAGAATAGAAATGCAAAGATAACAGTTATGATTAAATCATATTGATAATATTCTCTGAGGTTTCGAGCTCCGATTAAGGTTAGAAAAAGTAGAGTACAATATAGGCAGCCAAAATAACACTTAACTTCCAGAATCTAGATAGACAAAAATGACATTTCTTCATGATTTCATTATTCCTCAATGCCCACATGAGATGTAGCTTCAATAGGAGATTCAATTCTCTATTTTTTATTACTATGATGATCTCCTTCTTCCAGCCATACCTCAATCATTTCCTCAGAATCAGAATCGTCAAAGCATATCCTATCTGTTTCCCTTGCATCGTCATTGTGCCAATAAGAGTAGAACCAGTTTCTCTCATTAGGAATCCTCAGGTGCATAAAGGCCATTAAGAAGTCCAGGTTTCTCTTAATAACTGGTTCTCTAGACAGAAAAGCATGGAAATCTTCAACAATCATGATGGGATAGGTGGGTGCTAGTCTACCATTAATCGCTGGCAGATCATAAAACCTTGGCATAGTGATCATATAGTCTACTTTTATATTATGAATAAATTTATCAATGTTGCCTAAATATTTCCTTTTAAAAATCTATGAGCATACTCTTCCAATGTCCTCTTTCCTGGAGTCAACATAAATGACAGAGGCAATGAACATAGCTAGAATTTCCATATTGACCCTAGATCTGTCTGTGTTTGAAAGGAATTCACAGCCTAATATTATATATACCACCCTAAGAACAATGGATTGAGAGTTTAGTAAGACATATTTGAGATGTCTTATTGTGATTCCCCCATCAAAGGCTATCTGAGTATTGGAGCTGATTAACTTGATTAGGGTTGTCATAATGCTTCAAATTCACATAGCAGAAGATATGCTTTCGATGTCTCAATAGGAGGCCTAATAAATAGGAAGGTTAACTCAATCAGGAGATGAAACATTAATAAATAGCATTTACATGTATGAGTTGCGAGTTAGTTAGATAAATTAACTCTACATTTTTTTTTTGTAAAATCACAATATGTTTAAATGAATAAATATAGGTACATAACACTAAACATATTCAGATTTATTTTTTGTTTAAAAAAACATCTATTTATTTTTTGTATGATATTTAAATTGAACTAACAAGGAGATTTTCCTATACATATTGTAAGCCAACATAATGCTAACTTTCTATTTAGCAATAGAGATAACAAATTATATTTTTAACTTAAGCAAAATTTCCATTATTTTTGAAAATAACAAAATCTCTACTTTCCTTTTTTTGCAAATCATTACAACTATTTGAACAAACCATTACACAAAGAACAATCACTTTACAAGGTAGTTTTAAACTCTTACAAGCTTCTCCTTTTTTTTTTGCACACAACAACAATAGTCAAAGTGAATTACAAAAGAATTTACAGCCTCTTCTCTCTTTTTTTTGAAACAAAATACATGTTTACAAAAAGGAATGAACTATGAGACACCACACTTGGAAACTTCTTCACACCATCTTCTCATCCTTTTTATCAATATGCATAAACATGTAATAAAAAATTCAACTTGATCATGGAGGCTCACCTCCCAACCTAGGCCTCTAAAAGACCACCCCTGAGCTTGGAGAACCAAAGGTAGATGAGTTACATACACCCAAAATTAGATACAATAATGAAATATTAACAATAATGAACTCCCATCCTTGGATTCACAATAGGTCTCCAAATGATCCAAAATATGGGGTGAACGTGGACCAAGTACCCAAGAGAAGAAAACCAAGAAAATCAAGTAAACATAATGTCTTCTCAAGGATTAAAAAAAAATAACTTCACAAGTTCCTTCATTTTGCACAACAACAACCCTTATGACCCCCAAGGCATCAAGCCAAAATACTACCTGTATGGCCCCCAAAAGTACAAAGAAAAAACATGGCATCATGGAGCTCATACTCCATATTTTATTAGAGACTCTACACTCAAGGGCTATCCAAAAACTCCCTTAACCCCCAAGGATACTCTTCCCTCCCAAGGGTGAGTGTGCCTCAAGACTCTCATTTACATAATTACAACATAAAGAAAACTTCACAATACAACAAAGAACAATATCCAAGAAAACTACATTGAAAAACTCATACAAGTTTATACTACAATTCATCCACATTCATTCATTTTCAACATGTAAGAGCAAACAAGATAAGGAGTGCTTCCACGAACCTAAGTCCAAGCTTATGGCAATGAAGTTTGTAGAAGAGATTCCCTTTTTTCCAAGTCCTTTCTCCAAGGTCCTCACTAACTCTAGAAGTGTTTAAAGATGAGTGAGTGATAAAAAAAACAATGTTTCTCCAAAGTCCCTCTAAAAGGATTCCTACCCACCTCCAAACCAATTGTCATAAAGAGGGTGTGGCTCAAGAAATTATTTTTCTCCTTTCTTATCTCCCCTTCTAAATGAGATGGAGACCAAAAATGGGGAAAAGGGGATGGGCTTGTCCTTTTTCCCCAAATCCAAAATGTTCCACTTGACTTAAGAGGCATTTTAGATGGGTCATAAATGAGTTATGGGTTCTATTTTGACCAAAATATAACCCCCAACCCATAATATACCAAGTGAGGTAGTTAAAATTGACCCAAACTACACTCTAGGGGCTCATTTAACCCTCCAAAAACCCCCTTGAAGTTTACCTACAAGTTCAACAAGATTTGACCCAATTTATGACTTCCTAACCAAGGGGTCTACATGGGAACACCACAAGTTAACCTTAGGGTAAGTCTCACACTCCATCCGACTCACATAGTATTTCCATGCCAACACAACACATAGTACAAGTGCTAAGTGACACTACAAAATTACACATCACATACACACATGGAAAGACCATTAGGATAATCACATGTAGGAATAGTCCCAAGAGATAACTGAGAGGGGGGGGGGGGGGGGGNTGAGAGGGGGGGGGGGGGTGAATCATTTATCTGATAGTTTTAATTATTTTCTCTAAGTAAGTACAAAATAACATTAAGCGTATATACAACAAGATAACACATAATAGAACACCATGATTTTGGTTACAGGGAAACCAAAATAGGTAAAAACCCTGGTGGGAATTAGCACCCACAAAGAGCTGTACTAGAGTATAATAATCCCTATTAGAAGATCTTACAACCCTGTTCAAAGTTGATCTTTACAATGCAATAAGTATAGTGACCTGGTTAAGGGTCAGAACCTGTTAGGATTCTCTTTACAAATAACCCTATTAGGGGTGAGGACACACTATCCAAAAGCACACTGCTAAAATGATGAAGGATGCAACCTTCAATAAAATAGATATACACTATATTTGATAATGAACTGTTTGAGTATACCTACTATCTTGATCAGTTCCAATGAATTGTATGCACTCTCTGATTCTTCACATAGATCTTTAACTGATGAATGAAATAGCTTTATTGTCCCAAAACAACTAGCATTCCGCACTGTTCTTTTTCTATTACTTTTCTTTTCATTCACACTAAGTGATAAAAAATGAACTACTATATGTATCTTCTTCAAAGGATATGATCACATCGACTATAGGAATCCCTTCAATACTTTTCTTGTCAGATAAACTAAGCATGCAACATAGTTATAACCGTGCAACTCAAAATGAATAGATGCATCGCTTCACATAGTCAGCTCCACCAAAATTACCCAAACGTCACACTTCAGATGAAACATGTTTAGCACCTTTGGTTAATCATCTTTGACTCATAACTAAACATGAATTTGAACACGCATATCCTATAGATAGGTGCAACTGAAGAATAAATAAGATTATTGTCAGCTTTCTGAAAATAATCCTCTGAAACTATGGCTGGTAAAGAGAGTAACATAACTCAACTGTAACTAAACTCTTGAATCTGCGTGTATGAACATGGTATAATAACTATATCTAAAACATAAAAACAACTGTGCAAGGAGCCAACATATCCATACTGAAAAGTGAATATAGTACACTGTTGTATACTATATGTTGTCATCAATGACAAACATACAATCAACTATTTGCACAAAGGCAAATCTCCAATAATCTCCCCCTTTGACATTGATGGAAACATATGATTAAAAACACCATCAATACAAAAGTGTCTTCTTTCTTTTTACAATCTTCTCAATATCCTCATCAAAGGTTCCTCTTAACTACTGCATCTCCTTTGACTATATTTTTATTTTCATGACTATATACTCCCCCAGAGTATATGCTCCCCCTTACAATATACCCCCCCTTTGACACCTTACTATATAATCCGCCTTTGACATCAATGGAAAAGGATGCCAAATACAAATAAGCATAGGTACTACTCTAGAAGTAGAGTAGTCAACCACTCATCAGTCACCAAGGACTGATGCATTTTCTGTGAGTTCTAATCAAACTTAGGAAAGGGAATTACTCCCAACTTATTCCTTAGATACTCAAAAGTATCTTTTGATAAGGGTTTTGTAAATATGTCTGCCAACTGATCTTTGGTGCTCACATAATCCAACTTCACTTCTCTTTCAGCAACTTTTTCTCTTAGAAAATGATATTTTATTTCTATGTGTTTTGTCTTTGTGTGCTTCATAGGGTTATTTGACATATTAATAGTGCTAGTGTTGTCACAATGAATGACAATAGGATAATTAATCAAAATTCCAAAGTCTTTAATCATTTGTTTGATCCAAACCATTATTGAACAATTCAATGTGGCTGCTACATACTCAGCTTCTGCTGTTGACTGAGAAATACAGTTCTGCTTCTTGCTTGTCCAAGTAACCAACCTCTCTCCAAGAAATACTACTCCTCCTAAGGTACTCTTTCTGTCATCAACGCAACCTGCCCAATCTGCATCTGTGTACACATGAAGTTCTACATTTTATAAATTAGGATACCATAAACCATAGTCTAGAGTTCCCTTTAAATATCTGAATATTCTTTTTATTTCCATTAGGTATTTTGTTTAGGTTTAGCTACAAATCTCCCAACAATTCCAACTGCATTAGAAATATCTGGTCTAGATTGAGTGAGATATATGAGTTTTCCAATCATGGACTTGTAAAGTGTTTTGTCAACTACTGTGGAGTCATCATTTTTAGAAATCTTACTTCCTATTATCATAGGAGTGCTTACTGGCTTGCAATCTTCCATTTTGAATGTCTTCAATATCTCCTTCACATATTTAGACTGATTTATGAATATGCCTTTGTCTGTCTGCTTTACATTTAGTCCCAAAAAGTATTTTATAGGTCCAATCATGCTCATTTCAAATTCACTCTGCATCTCTTTGGCAAATTATACACTAAGCTTGTCATTACCTCCAAAAATAATGTCATCAACAAAGATATCAACAAGTAATAGTCCTTCAGGTGTCTCTCTTATGAATAATTTGCAATCTATTGCTCCCTTTTTGAATCCAATCTTTGTCAAGTAACCATCAAGTCTCTCATACCATGCTCTTGGGGCCTATTTAAGTCCATAGAGGGCTTTCTTTAGTCTACATACCATGTCTAGTTTGTCTGAATGTTTGAAACCTTCAGGCTGCTCTATGTAAACTTATTCTTTCAAGTCACCGTTCAGAAATGCTGACTTGATATCCATCTTATATACTTTGAAGCTCTTGAATGTTGCATAGGCTAAAAACAAATTTATAGATTTCAGTCTTCTCACAGGGGCAAATGTATCAGAATAGTCAATTCCTTCTCTTTTCACATATCCTTTACATACCAATCTTGCTTTGTTTCTTATCATTGTACCATATTCATTCATTTTGTTTTTGAATATCCACTTAGTTCCAATCACATTTTTGTCACAAGGTCTAGAGACTAGTTCCCATGTGTCATTCTTAATTATTTGATCTAATTCTTCTTGCATCGCATTTTGCCAATCTGAATCATTACATGCATCTTCAACACTTAAGGGTTCAATTTGTGAAAGTAAACATACCTCTTCATCAACGGTTGAACCTTTTGCTCTGGATATTGTAAAAAATGTACTACTCTGATTTCCAATGATATCTTCTTTTGAATGGTATCTAGATGTGTATTTTGAGATTTTAGGTGTGACACTCTCATCTATAATCTGTGATTCTTCTTCACTTGGTTTAAGGTTATTGCATGATACATCAATATAGTCAAACATTTCTTCAATAACTATTTCTTTATTGATAGGTCTAGGTTCATCTTCAATCATAGGTGCATATTCATAATATCTCTCTTGAATCATGAATTTCTCATCAATCTTCACACGTGCACTTTCAATGATTTTCTTCAACCTTAAATTAAAACATCTGTAAGCTTTGATCTTAGTAGAGTAACAAAGAAAAATACCTTCATCACCTCTAGCATCAAATTTACCAACACCATCATCTCTCTTGATGCAGCACTTGCTTCAAAAGATTCTGAAGTATTTTACTATAGGTACATTACCAAACCAAAGTTCATAAGGTGTTTTGTCTTCACCTGGTCTTATTTGAATTCTGTTGATAGTATAGACTATTCTTTTGACCACATCTCTCCAATAGGTGTGCATAACTTTTCCTTCAATCATGATAGTGCATGTTGTGTCAATTATTATCCCATTTATTCTTTCTGCAATTCGATTTTGTTGAGGGGTTATGGGTGCACTTAGTTGTCTTTTGATCCCATGTTCTTCGTAGTACTCAAAAAAAATTTCAAAGGTGAATTCTCCTCCTCTATCAGATCTCAGACATTTTATCTTTAATCTAGACTCATTTTCAACTTTAGCTTTGAATATTTTGAACTTATCAAAAGCTTCAGATTTATCTTTTAAGAACGTAACCCACATCATTCTGGAGAAATCATAAACAAAAAAAATGAAATACCTTTCACCATAGTATGATCTTGTTTGAGTAGGTCCACATAAGTATGTATGCACTAGATCTAATTTGTTCTCTACAGAGTTCTGTTTGCTTCTAAATGAGGTCCTCACATGCCTTCCCATCACACATTCCTTGCACATAGTATCAATAGGTCTTGCAATACTAGGAAGGTCTCTTATTGCCTTTACATTGCTTATCTTTACTATGTTGTCAAAATTGATATGGCAAAGTCTTTTCTGCCATAACCAACTATCATCCACTTTTGCAACAAAAAAAATTACTTCGGAGTTAAGCTACAAAACATTACCCTTGGTATTTGAACTTGATGCTATCATGTCTCCTTCTTTGTTTTTAATAATGCACTTGTTGTTTTTGAATTCTAACTGATATCCTTTATCCAGCAACTGTCCAACACTTAGTAAGTTATGATGTAAACCATCAACATACAAAGCATCATCTGTCTTGTTCTTTCCATCTAAGGTGATAGATCCTCTACCTATGATAGGTTTGGGAGTGTTATCCCCAAATCTAACCATGCCACCTTTGTACTTATCTAGATGTACAAATCTATCTTTGTCTCCTGTCATGTGATGTGAACACCCGCTGTCTATGATCTAGTCTGTTCTGACGTCTTCTTGTGATACTAAAGCCAATTCTTGTGCTTTATTTTCATCTTCAATTTGTATTTCATCAATCATTTTTTTCATATCTTTAATTGCAACAAATCCAATTTCATCTTCTCCTAAATCATCATCAGTCACACCATCTTCAGCATGATAGCATTCCTTAGTATATTTGGGTTTGTAATCTAATCTAAACTTCTTGACTCTTGTAGGACACTTGGATGAAAAATGGCCAACTTTGTTGCATGAAAAACATTTGAATGGTAGCTGTCCTTCATATTTTCCTTTACCTTTCCTTTCTTTCTTAGCAATCATAGCAATGATTTATTCTAGTTCTATATCAAATTCTTCTTTCTTAATATTACTAGAGATGCTCAAGGATTTCTTACCATGGACTGAGGCTTTGAAAGCTGTTTCAATTTTAGGTTATGTCTTCAATCTTGATATGTCAAATGCTGATATTTTGCTGATCAAGGTTTCTCTTTTGAATTCCTTTGAAAAATGCATGGTTTCATCCAAGATGTTTATCTTCCTTTCAAAATCTTTTGTCAATGTAGTCATCAGTTTTTCCATTATATATTCCTCTGAAATTTCTCCACCATTGTTTCTGATTCCTGAGATTGCTTTATTAATCCTCTGATTGTAAGCTCTGATGTTTTCTTCAGGTAGCATCTCTAAATTGTTGTATCTTTTCTTCCATGTCTTTCTACACGCATTCTTGGCTTGGATGTCTCCTTCAAACACGTCTTCTAGGTATTTCCATATTGAATATGCTTTGTTTGCCTTCTTAATCTCAGAAAATTCACTGTTAGATAAGGTAGTGATTAGGCCTTCTTTGGAAATTACATTTTGGGTGAATACTTCCTTTTGTTTATTAGTAGAGTCTTCTTCTGCAAGATCTTTCAAAGTAGGAACATCAATTGCATGAGTAGCAACCTCATAGATCTCAAAACCAACGCACTGTAGATGTGTTATCATTCTTTTCTTCTAATCAAGATAACTCTCTCCATAAAAATTAGGACTCTCTTTCCTGAAGTATGCCATTTGATCTACCTTAAGCTGTTAGGCTTCCTCTTCAAGGCACTTGGATCTTATACCAATTGTAGGAATAGTACCAAGAGATAACTGAGAGGGGGGAGGAGGAATCAGTTATCTGCTAGTTTTAATTCTTTTCTCTAATTAAGTATAGAATAACATTAAGCATATATACAACAAGATAACACAGAATAGAACACCACAATTTTGGTTACGAGGAAACCAAAATAGGTAAAAACCTAGGTGGGAATTAGCACCCACAAAGAACTGTACTAGAGTATAATAATCCCTGTTAGAAGATCTTATAACCCTGTTAGGAGTTTATCTTTACAATGCAATAAGTACAGTGACTTGGTTAAGGGTCAGACCCTATTAGGAGTCTTTTACAAATAACCCTGTTAGGGGTGAGGACACACTGTCGAAAAGCACACTGCTAAAATGATGAAGGCTGCAACCTTCAGTAAAATAGATATATACTATATATTATAATGAACTTTTTGAGTAGACCTGCTTGCTTGATCAGTTCCAATGAATTGTATGCGCTCTTTGATTCTTCACATAGATCTTTAACTAATGAATGAAATAGCTTTATTATCCCAAAACAACTAGCATTCTGCACTGTTCTTTTTTTGTTACTTTTCTTTTCATTCACAGTAAGTGATCACAAATGAAATGCTATATGTATCTTCTTCAAAGGATATGATCACTTCGGCTATAGGAATCCCTTCAAAACTTTTCTTGTCGGCTAAACTAAGCACACAACATAATTAGAACCGCACAACTCAAAATGAATAGAGACATCGCTACACATATTTTGCACCACCAAAATTACCCAAATATCACACTTCGAATGAAACACATTTAGCGCCTTTGGTTGATCATATTTGACTCATAAATAAACATGAATATGAACACACATATCCCATAGATAGGCACAATTGAAGAATCAATAAGATTACTGTCGACTTTCTGAAAACAATCCTCTGAAACTATGGTTGGTAAATAGAGTAACATAACTCAACTATAACTGAACTTCTAAATCTGCGTGTATGAAAATGGTATAATAACTATGTCTGAAACATAAAAAAATCCACGCAAGGCTCCAACATATCCATACTAAAAAGTGAAGACAGTACACTGCTGTATACTATATGTTGTCATCAGTGACAAACATACAGTCAATTATTTGCACAAAGGCAAATCTCCAACATCACATAATTAAAAATTTATAATTAATACAATCATACAACATCACAGTTACAAAATAAAACACATAAAAATGAGGTTTTGACTCTTCATCATATAGAACCTTGGATTTCACTGATTTCACAATGGTCTAACCTTGGTTCCCCGATTTATTTCCATGGTCAAATTTCCTGCACAATTAAATCCAAATATCAGTAGTCCAAGAAAATCATACATAAAAATAATGTAAATAATTGACAATATTTAAGCTCATATCCTTCACAATTGCACTCACATAATTCACCATTAATCAAAACAATATTTGCAATACAATTTCTACATGAAACACATTTACTCACAAAAGCATATGGAAAATCAAATCATCATATAATTTCACATGTCAATATAGTTTAACTGTGAAACTATAATTCAATTGCATCATAATAATCATCTAAATTAATACATCATAATGCACCATCATAATATAGAATAAATTCCTCATCATAGATATCATGAGTACTGAATCAATCCTGATATAAAGTTCATCAAATCCACTGATAGTAAATGTATGTCAGATAGGTCTAAATATATCCTCAACAAGAGTGCATAAAATGACATAAGAAAAATGTATCACAATCAAATGTGATCCAATCCATTTCATGTAGAGTAATAATCCATAATGCATCAAAATAGAGTATTAAATACTATGTCCATCATAAAATAAAAGTAATGCTATGACGAGTCGGGGTAGGGCCTCACATATGAGACCAATATTCAATTATGTAGGAGACATTTAATACTTCATAAAAATATGTAGCCAAATTTGATTAAGAATACCTTGAATGATTTATTATCCTATAAAAAGTTAAAAAAAAGTTGGAAACTATAAGTAGCACAATTTTCTATAAGAAAGGAAGGACATTTAAAAAAAAAAGCATAGTGTTGTATAAATTATGTTTCAATAATAAATTTAAAGGTACGAGAATACCAATTAAGAATAGTATGTTGATTACAAAGTGTGATGCCTTTAACAACTATGTGGAGAGTGAATTGTTGAGTTTGAAATCAGGTCATTGTTTCCTTTTGACCAAATAAAACAACAAATTAACAAAAGGTAAGTATTTTTCCTTTAGCTCTCAGGTTAATCTGATCAGGAAAAGATGAGAAGACGTAGTATGAGAGGCCCCATCGAAAGGATGAGTCAAAGTTAATTTTGAAGGGGCATCCAATGGTAATCTAGGCCCATTAGGTGCTAGTTGTGTTGAAAGGGATAGTTCATGACACATACTTGTAACTAAATCTAAAAAATTGGACAAGGAACCAATAATGAAGTGAAAGCCCATGCTACCTTATTGGCTATTGAGATGGAAAAGACGATGCATGTTGAGCGGATTCATTTGGAAGGTGAATCCCAAATAATTGTGAATGCGATCACCAAAAGTAAATCACTTATGGAAGGAGTGAACACTGAGAAGGGGGTGAATCAATTTTCTAATAATGTTACCTTTATTTAACCAATTTGCAAGTACCCTTAAGCTTAAATTGAAAATTAGAATGCAAGAACATAGAGTAGAAAACAAAAAAACCATAACACATGATTTTTTTATCATGGAAACCCAAACTAGGGTGAAAACCACGGTGGGGTTGATACCCAAAATAAGGCTGATACCTTGTTAGAATTATAGCTTATTACAATATAAGGAATGCACATGCATTCAGGAACACTACATAGAGTTCACTACTCAATTCCCCTTGGGCACCCACCCTAAGGAAGTCATACTGACTTACAATTACAATTTAAAGTCTCACTGACTTACAATAATCACTCTGATGATCTGAATATAATGAACTTAGTGTTAATCTCTAAGTTTTTTTGATGATTAGTGACCAACACTTAGTCATTTACTTAGGTAGTTTTAGTTGGCTATCACTGTGGCCGAGCTAAAACTATGCAAGGCCGAGCAGTTTTCAGTTTGCCTAGTTACATTGCCAAGCCGAGTTACATTGCCGAGCCGAGTAGGACACATAGATGTTAAGTGCTGAGTGACAGAGAAGTCAAGTGCCGAGCAGAACAATTTTTGTAAACATGTCTAAAATGATTCAAACTTCGAGGATAAATGATCTGGCCAACTTGTATAAGCTTTTTGGGCCGACTTATGTATGCATTTAATATTCTTCTATGAAGTTAGTTATGCATTTAATTGTTTTATCCTATGCATGATCTATTGTAAACATTAATTATAATACCATCAAAGTATGGGTATCAGATCTTGATCATTGATCTAGATCTCGCTATGAAATGTGAACAGATATATTAGATTTCTTCCAAACCCTATTTTATAAGTGTAAGGAGAGAAGATGAAGTGTGGTGACTGCATTTTTGAAGTGAAATGCACAGAGGGTTATTTTGTTAAGAAGCAGAGATCAAGCAGAGTGACAACACATTGAACAATAGAGTAAAGTTATTTCAGATTATGAGATCATAGAAGGTACTGGAAAGAGGAGATCCATCATCAGCATCAGAGTGCATAATGAAGGATCAATACTTGAGACATTCTAATCATTGTATCAGGTGAAAATCTCTTAACAAAGTG